>JAAEAF010001586.1:0-28111 GCA_011037195.1 Triatoma infestans | reverse complement strand
GAGAAAGTTGTGTGAGTGTTTCTCACCAGATTTTTTTTTTTAAATTGTTATATCAACTACAGATACAAATTTTTATTTGAATCATTTCTCCGGAAAAATTCATTTAAAGTCATTTATGGAAGAGAGGAAGGGATATGTTTTCCTCTAAAGTGCTATTTTATTTTACTATACAATTTTGTCATCTAAATAATTACAATTAAATATGTTGTCAAATTTTGAATTTGAAGAAAATATGTTGATCGGAAATGCGTATCTTTTGATGTTATTTCCGCTTTTTGACACTATCAATGAATACAGAGACCCATCACTTTTATTGGGAACATTTTCCAGAGAACGTTCATGTAAAGAAGTTTTGAAGGAGGATAAGTAGTGTACGGTTTTCTCAGAAAAATCATTTTAATAAGTTTAGATTCTCCAGTTGATATAAAGTTGAAGACAAGAAAACATTCAGTAAAACGTATAATAAAATTTGTCATAAATTTGTGTAAACTGCGGTAAGTCGTGTGAGCGTTACACCTGATATTAATATTAAATAAACTAAAAAACTAAACAATTATTATTGATATCAATTTATTATTTTCTATTATTTGACATAATTTAGGAAAGAGTTATACTAACTCTGCAAAACTTGTATGTGATGCCAGTAAAGTGTAAAAGGTTTATTGTAAAATTCTAAATTTTTACCATTTTTACTTTTTACAGTAAGTATTATTGTATGCCACCTACTATATAATGATGCTTGCAACATTGTTATATATAACGTCTTCAAATACAGAATTTTTACCGAATCTTTGGTTTGCCTTAAATATGTTATAATTTAATATCAGGAGGATCGTACATCATACCTGGCTAGTTTTTAGGACATAGGGAGCTACCTGATTATGACAATTTGTAGAATATTAAAACAGTCAATTTCAGATACAAGCATAAAGACAGTGACCTATTCAAAAACATCCTTGGAGCTATTATTGTGAAAATTGTCGAATAAAATCTATGAAACACCCACACAACTTTTACTCTAATTAATAAAATAGAAATTTTCTTTAATATTGCAACGTTTACAATGCTCAGTTAGGCCGGCTATAAACAGTATCAGTGGAGCACTCTACCACCGGTATTTCTGCAATTTAAATCTAAACATAACTGGCTGACTCCTCCCAAAACCCCTCTAAAATCAATTTTGTCGGGACAATATTCCAAACAAAAGTACAAAGTTTTTATCTGTGCAGTGAGCATTCCAATCATAAAAAAAGTAGTTACAGACATTTTCTAGAAATTCCCCCCTCCCAAATAACTAAAAAAAACCTCCTGTAAAGTGGCATTCCTGGTTAACCGATTTTTTTTTTCAAATTTGGAATTCTATCAATGCTTCTAATATATATTAATATTATTACAGTAAAGTGTTAGTTTAGAGGAAAGCATAACGCTGACGTTCCCTTAGTACTTGTGGTGGTGGTTGGTTCCGCAGAGTTAGTGTGAAACTAACTTACTCTCGAGTCTGTGTTGTCACACTGTCTGAAAAACGCATCCTGAAGATGGGCGAACGCCCGAAACCGGTCGATGACCACAAAATGAAGCAGGCTACCACGGAAAATGTCTCTGATGATTCCCTTAGTACCCCCACCAATAAATAAATTTTCCCGAGAAAAAGTAAAAAAACTATTGAGTAAAGTCGCAATTACTGCGATATTTTTACTTTCTCTTACTCCCAATAAGAGGAAGTATTTTACTTTAAGAGAAAGTATTGTAATCGGGTCAACTTTTATGAAATTTGAGTTTTCACCGCGAATGCACGCATTTTGAGGTCCCTTGAGCCAAAAAAGTGGTTTTTAGAAAATAGTCTGTGTGTGAACAGAATATCTCAAAAACGAAATTAGCAGGAAGCTCAAACTCCTTTTAGGCCTCGCATCAGACATGAAGATTTCAGGCAAAATCGATCAATTGAAAGTACAATTTACTGAATGTTTTTTTTTTTCAGTTTTTTTGTGATTTTCTCAAAAATAGCTCCAAAAGTTTTAGTTACACTTGGTCTATTAACCCCCAAAAAATATCAACATTTAGTTGTATATTTAATACAAAGAGCTAGTACTTTTATATGAAACATTCTCCGGGAAAATTCATTTAAGGACACTTTTTGGGGAGGAATGGGGTTAGGTTTTCCTCTAAAGCACTATTTCAGTTTATTACACAATTTTATCATCTAAATAATGTTAATTAGAATTAAATATGTTGTCGAAATCCAGTTTCAAGAAAATGGGATGATAGGAAATGCGTTTTTAGTCTGCTATTTTCTCTCAAATGGCTCCAACAATTTTCTTTGAACTAGCCACGTGAACTACACATACAAAGAGCTACAACACTGTTGGAAATATTTCTCCTGGTAAACTCATTTAAGGGGTCACTTGGAGGAGAGTGGGGTTATGCTTTCCTCTAAAGTACTACCTTAGTAGATTACACAATTCTACCATATAAACAAAATTAATTAGAAATAAATAGATTCCCAAAATTCCGAGTTTCAAGAAAATTAGTAGACCGGAAGTGCGTTTTCACTGAGCAGTTTTTTCAGTTTTCATGATTTTCTCCATAAAAACATCGATAAATTTCATTAAATTTGGTAAACTAACTATAAAATTTGTCAATACAATTTTGTAAACTGCAGAAGAGAAAGTTGTGTGATTGTTTCACACCAGATGTTTTTTTATTTTTTGTTCACACACACACACACACACACACTATATATATATATATAACATATTATTAAAGTCAATATATGTGTTTTTAAAAAACTTCATTTCTTTGAATTACTCTATATAATTAATAATATTAAATACTCAACTAATAATGTTAATGTTCATTTAACACACACTAGTTGGGAACTCTCTGTCCTTTCCCTATGAAAGTACAATTAGAATTCAAAATTAAAATCTCTTCTCTTCTCTTATATCTGGACTAGTTGCATATACAATAAAGAGGGGGTTTATTAGTAATGCACACTTGCATTATTTTTTTTTTTTTTTTTGGCGCATCGACAACTTGGGTCATTAGCGCCGAACATTGTTGAGAGCCACCCGAGCGAAGAGGGTGCCTTTTTTTCTTTGCACGACATCCATCGAAACTTCCCATGGAAGTAGCATGGAGCCGGGCCATATTATAGTCGATCGTCCCCCTCCCCGCTTTAGCCATCGAATCCAGTCGACGGAGCGGGGAGGGTCGACAACCGCACAATGACACCCTTCTTTTCTTTTCACTACTGATTGAGGTGGATTCCTGTATAATGGTATTACACAAGGCGTGCCACCGCTTGCTGCACTTCGATGTTTGCCTTTACTTTTAATAATCTTCACTACTATTTTCATTTACCTGGTGTTAAACAACTATGTTTGTTAACTAAGTTGCTCATATTTTTAGAAGCTAACTTCCAGTCACTACAGCTACACGATATAAAAGGGTTACTTGCATTTGCGATATTACATGTAAATATTCCGTCACACTAGACAAAACATAAATTAACTATTCTTAAACTAAAATTGGAGTGAAGTACTGTGACGTAAAGTCAAATATATTAAATAGTGTATACAATATACACTATTAATAGTGTATATTAATATAGTGTATATGAATATATAATATAGAAATAAGTAGTGGGGTAGTGGGGAGAGAGCTCACCAGGCGAGCGAGTGGTGGGGGGAGAAAGGGCTGTGTAGCCGAGAGTGCTGGAGTGGGGCCATTCTGCTCTGGCGAGCGAGAAGATACAGAGCGAGAGTAGTCCGACCGAAACTGTATAAACTGAACCCACTAAGAGGACAACTTTGGAGTGCACTCCGCGAAACGACGAAAATAGGAGCGATTCAGGCTCAGGGTCCGCCATCATCTGTCTGGCCGGTAGGAAGTACCACTGCAAGTCACCAAGAGGCTCGAAAGGTACTGTGTGTGGTGGAAGTGGGGGCACCCTGTTCTCTCCCCTTTTAACAACCCTGGTTGAACACAGAGAACGAGAACTAATAAAGACGTTAGATAATTTTCAATTGTTGTAAATAACATTAGAAATAAGCTAGGTTAAGTTAGATATTAAGTTAGGCTAAGTAAGAAGGAATCATTTTTGTGTTTGTGTTACGTATTTATTTTTATTTTTTTTTCATTTGTTCATTTGAATTGGAGGAAGTATATAGTAGCAGAGGTACTGTAATAAACGTCATTCGCAATATGACCGATCTCTTTAATTTTTTTTTCTGTTTTTTTGTCAAAACCACCTAACTGCCCCACCTCCCTCTTCCCAACGTTATTAACGTTACAGTACTTTATACAAAAATTCCTTCCCCCAGCTAAAATTCTAATCTATACGCATTCATGCTAACTTTCACGCCAATAATTACATTCTCGCTAATAAATACATTCATGCCGATAAATACATTCACACTATACATTCATACTGTGGGGAGGGTACTCTATATTCCACTCCCCACTTATATTAAACCTAATCTAATTTAAGCTAAATCTTATCGTATAAGTTTATATGCTTTAAAGATGCAAATAACCCTTTAACATGGGGAGAACCCTCTTTCAAAATAACGCGCAAGTCATGTGGCAGGCCTGCTCTTTGCCTATGTGCTCGCAGAGCCTGACACCCTTCCAGAACATGTGCTACAGTAAGTCTTCCTTTGCAAAGTGGGCATCTAGGTCTTCTTCTACCCAACAGCAGATGCCCATGTGTTATTCGTGTATGTCCGATCCTGAGCCTCGTAAGTATAACAGATTCCCGCCGCGGGCGGTTCTCGACCAACGCCGTACGCACGCATGGTTTAACTTCCTTTAATTTATCATTTGTGGAATTCCACTGTTCCTGCCATTTCTTTATCATTATTTCTTTCATAAAAGTTTTTAAATCTGTGGGACGTACGGGATTAATTATATCTATATTATCTAAGGCAGCACGTTTTGCGGCGTTATCAGCTCTCTCGTTGCCAGACACGCCAATGTGGCCTGGTACCCATACAAATATTATTTCATATCTTTTTTATTTTTTTTTTTCGTTTTATTAAGAAATTCACAACTATACAAACAGTATTATGAGTGAATATGATAGTAGTGACATAAAAAAGGGCGTGAATGTCTTGTTAGGAGATGCCTCCCAGTGGAGGTACTCCCTAATTATTGCTATAAAATGCTAACAAGAAGTTAGATGGTCGCGCGGCCAGTGGCGTTTCAGTCTCCTGGAAGGGTTGTGTGGAATAGAAAGAGAAGAGAGTTGTTGGACTAAAGGGTTAGAATGGTTGGATATGAGGTTATGGAATTTCTTGTAACGTGATTTTATGAACTGATGAACAAAAGGGATTTTGAGGTCATTGTGAAGGGTTAGGTTGGAAACATAGAACGGGGCATTGGTAATTCTTCTGAGGGTTTTGGATTGAAAAGCTTGAATGCGATATGTGTTGGAATGCTTGGTCGAACCCCAGACCTCGCATCCGTACGTCCAGAGGGGCTTTATAATAGTGTTGTAGATAAGACTTTTGTTTTCAAGAGAAAGTTTAGAGAGAACCAACTCTTCCGAGAGAACCGACTGCGTCAGTCAAGCAGTCTCGAGAGAAGTTTGTAACGTCTGTTTAGTTCAAGTCTTTTTAATCGTGTATGCGGATTCCAAGTAAGTCTTTTGTCTAGATAAAGTCCTAAATATCGGACTTTGTCCACTGTCGGTATTATAGTCCCATGAAGGAGGATGGGCGGGAGAGTAGCGCGGCGGAGGGTGAAGGAAACGCATTTGCTTTTAGTGGGATTGACCTTTATTCTCCACCGGATAAGCCAGTCTTGTAGAGAGATGATATGGGATTGTAGTGCACGGGATGCGGAAACAGGATCGGGATTTGGAGCAATAACACATGTGTCATCAGCGTAGGAATGAAGGATTGTTTTTGGGTGGAAAGGAATATCTGCAGTATAGAAAATATATAGGAGAGGAGCAAGGACACTGCCTTGGGGTACACCTGCAGAGATTGGAAGGATAGAAGATCTGGAGGAGCCAGAACGAACCCAGAAGAAACGATCAGACAGGTATGATTTAAGGATCATATAGTAGGTAGAGGGAAGGACTCCCTTGAGCTTCCACAACAAACCCGCATGCCAAACCCGGTCAAACGCCTGAGCGATGTCCAGGAAGACACCCGGGCAATACTGCTTCTGCTCAAGGGCAGATGAGATGGTGTCAATAAGGCGGTGGCACTGGTGAATTGTTGAGTGGGAGCTACGGAAACCAAACTGATGATTTGGAAGAAAACCTTCTAAAAGAGGAAAGATTCGTTTGAAGAGGAGCCGTTCAAGTACCTTACCCATGATAGGTAGTAAACTGATTGGCCGGTAGGATGACGGAAGATGAGTGGGTTTTTGGGTTTAGGTATAAGGATAATGGTGGCAAATTTCCATAAGGAAGTGAAATGGGTAGTTCTAAGGACTGCGTTGTAGAGGTAGGTTAGAAATATTAGTGTTTTTTTTGAAAAATGACGGAGAATTAAAGCTGAAATGAGATCGAATCCAGGGGATTTTTTGAGGGAAATTTTGGAGATACAATACTTAACTTCAGATGGACAGAAGGCTTTAGGAGGAAGGGATAACTGGAGGGGAATGTCAAGATCCTCAATTACCTGGGCAGTGTGTTCAGGATCCTGAGTATCAGAGTGTGGTACAAAGATTGAGGAAAGATATTGGGCAAGGAGGTTTGCTTTTTCCTCTTCAGTTCTGGCCCAAGTGCCATCGTCACGAAGAAGAGGGTATGAGAGGGTTCTCCAGGAGAGTATTTTCTTTGTCGCAGCCCAGAGAGAGAAGTCTTTGGTAGAAAGAGATTCGGTGTATTTTTGTTGTCTTTCGTTGCGTAAGTTTGTTAGTTCGGTTTTAAGTAGTCTGGAAAATCTGTTGTATTCGTACTTGTGTGAAGGGTATCGGGTTCGTTGCCAAATGGCTCTGGCACGTCTTTTTTTAGTAATAAGTATTCGTATATTAAGTGGGAGACAGTAATTGTCGGTGTACTGTGAGGTTGGTTTTGGCGGTCCAGTAGAATTCCAGATTGACTGTTGTATTGTTTCAGTGAAGTTATTAACAGCTTCGTCGAGTTCTTTGGGAGTTTTGAGAGTTACGTTAAGTGAGATGTTTTCGTCTAGAAGTCGTTGAAATTCGCTTCAGTCAATAGGTCCATTGATGAGGGTTTCTGTAGGAGGTTTAGGGTTAGGTTTGGTGTCTAGTATTAGGAGTACTGGGGAGTGGTCCGAGGAGGGATCATAGAGATTGTAGATTTGATGATCTACAGTATTATTTATTCTAGAGGATATGAAGAAATCTAGTAGATCGGGTAGGCGGGATAGGGATGTGGGCCAGTAGGTAGGACCAGGAGGGGATATTGTAATATAATGAGCATTAGCAAGAACTGAAGAGAGGGTAATGCCACGTGGATTGTGGGTACGACAACCCCACTGAGGGTGCTTAGCATTGAAATCGCCACCTGCGATAAATCTGGGTCCGAGGGATTGAAGGAAAGAAGTGAACTCAGAGGACGAAATAGGTTGAGCCGGTGGACAATACACTGCAGATATATTAAGTTGAAAATGTGCGGTTTGGAGGGAAATGGCTGTAGACTGTATGGAGGATGAGGAAACACTTGGTAAGGAATGATGAGATATTTATTTATTTATAAACTGTTTTATACACAATTGTACATACAGTGAGGAGTTTGACCTGCAATAATTATATATTCTAATACCATAGAGGCATAGAGAACTGAAAACAAAAAGAGAAAATAAACAACTAAGTGAAGTATATATATACAATAAACAAGAGTTGAGAATAATATCGATTATAATAATACAATTTAAAATAATTTCTAATTTAAAAATGTTTAAAGAAATAGAGCTCTTAGCCTGATTGCACAAATTATAAAAAAGTAAACATTGCTGAACTGTTCTTTATTGATCGACACAAAATAGATTTTGTGTTTAACTCATGGATAGCCCAGAATAAACTCTTTGACTCCATTATTAAGTCTGTTCTGTTATACTGCTGTGAAACCTGGGCCTTGAGATATACAGATGAAATTGAGATTGTGCAATCGAAATTTTTCAAATCTGTTTTATATTGGCCAAGAAAGACTCCAAATTATATCTTACGTCTAGAAACGGCAAGAATTAAATTAAAATTTAATGTATTTAAAGCCGCCCTTAATTGGTGGATAAAAATATTAAAAATGAATAACAACAGGCTGCCAAAACTTTGTTTTAACAGGTTATTGTTTTTAGAGAAAAATGGCTGTGACATACGGTATAATTGGGCGGGTCAATTGAAGCAGTTAATTTCTGAGATAGGTTATGACTCATTGTGGCAATCTCAAGATGTAAGTGAAATTATTAAATTTAAAAAAGAAATATTAAAGAAATTTCAAAGCAATTTAATTGAGCTGGATTTGTCTAGATTACAGAACACATCATATACTAATCTCTATCAGATTAATTTTTATGAAAATCAATCATATTTACACTCAGATTCATCCTTCCATATACTTAGAATTATTAGCCAACTCCGTATTTCTTCTATAAATGAATGCACTATTTATTTCAATAAAACTAAACAAATTATAAATTTTACAGAAAAATGTAAGTTATGTAATTTAGATTCGCTAGAAACGTTAGAGCATGTATTTTTTGTTTGTCCGTTTTATAGTTTATTCAGAGAGAAATACTTGAGTAAATAGTCTTGCTAATTTGAATCTTATTTTGTGTCGATCAAATAAAGGAATGATGAGATATGTTGCTGCGGATAAGGATGGCTGAACCTCCATGGGCTGTGTTGTCTGGATGATCACTTCTGTATGTCGTGTAGTCAGGAATGTGCAGAAAGGAACGTGATGTGAAGTGTGTTTCTGTGATGAGGGCCACGTCAATGCGTTTCTCGTGTAGTAATATGTCAAGTTCGTTGAGGCTGGAGTTCAAACCATTAGCATTCCATAGGAAAATAGTTAAGGAGTGATTTGTAGGAGACATTAGGGTGCATGACGGGGAAGGAGCTGAGTAAGGGCTGTGGTCAGAAGTGTCAGGAGTGGATTTATTGTGGCTTTAAAGTCAGATAGAAAGCTGTTTAGGATCAAGGATATATCGTGAGAGGATGATTGCTGTAACGGAGTTGACAAGGATTGAGTCTCCGCCGCTGGACCGTCTCTGGTAACTTGTGCATATGGTAAGTGCAGAGATGGAGGCGGAGGTGCTGGCTGGAACATTGTTGGTGCTGATGGGGTCTGAGAATGGCTTCTTCTCCTAGCTGAAGGATGATCATAAACCGGTGGAGGTCTACGTTGACGTTGAAGTTCCTTGTAGACGGAGCAGCCCTTATAGTTTGCAAGGTGTGTTCCTTGACAGAGAACACATTTGGCTGGTGTATCGCGTTGCTTCCCACAACTTTCTGTAGAGTGAAGGCCTGCGCACTTTACGCAGCGAGGCTGATGCTCGCAGTACTTTCTTGTATGACCATACTCCTGGCAACGTTTGCATTGTACGATAGTACTCTGCTTTTTAGGCTCTTCAACTTTTATATGTGTATGATAAAGTTGCTGAAGATTGAAGATGTCAGCATTGTTCGACTGCGGTTCTAGGTCCACAAAGAATAAAGGTAGAGGAGTTTTTGTTGCTGGGTGCATTACATTGTTGACGGCTCTAGCTGGGAATCCCTTGGATGCAAGTTCATCTTTGATAATGTTTACATCAGTTGTGTGATGAAGATTGCGAATTACTACGCGATAGGCTTTGTCCTGCTTTAGTTGATAGGAATGAAAGTCTGCTTTGATTTCACGAAGATGTCGAATAATGGATCTGTAAGCATCAGAGTTGCGTGCATTCACGACAGTTTCATTGATTCGTGATTTGCATGTAAAGTTGCCATCTCCACATGCCTGAGTTAACCTACGACAGAATTCCATATAATGAGGAACATTCTTAACAAAAATAGGTGGTGGTTTTGGTTCAGAGGTTTGTTGAATAGGCTCTGTGCTGCTTTGATTTGGTTGCATTTCTTCTTCTTCAGCAAGTATGGCAAGAGGTGCAAACGAGTTTGAAGTTGGTGTCACTACTGAAGAGAGTGGTATAGCTTGTGATTGTTGAGGAAGCTGTCTATGCGATTGTGGCGGATTGGTTTTTGTTGGGGTTTGAATAGGTTGCGCCTGTTGTTGCAGCATCGCCTGTTGTTGTCTAATTGTATCCTGCTGGTCCTTAATCTGGGCTTCAAGCTGATCATGGCGTTGAAGCGCTTCTTGATGTGCCTTGATTAAGGCCTCTATTTGACCTTGCTGCTTTTCAATTATGGCGTTAGTAGATATTTTTATTTCTTCTGCATTAGAGTCAGACTTTTCCTTCTGGCGAGTAGTTGGTCGAATTGAACTGCGGGTGACCACGGGCATTTTACTGGCAGGCATTTCTTTAGGCGGGGATGAACCTGCCGACCCAGGACGTTTAGGTCCCATTAATTTTTCAATTTACACGATACTTAATTAAGAAAGAGAGACAAAAATAAATAAAAAAAAAAAAAAACTAAAACAATAAACGCAAACAAAAGTAAAATTAAATAAATACCTTTAAAGAACAGAAAAGAATATATTACAAAGAAAAAGAACTTTCAGAAAGAATTATAAACAGGGAAAATACAATTAAATGAAATGTTAAAATAAACAATAGAGATTGGCACAGCGCTCGTGGGTGTGTGCGTTTGTTTACAAAAAAAAATGTATTGAACTAGTTTATGCTATAATGTATTATATTTTATTAAATTAAGATTACTTGCACTTAACTGGCACAATAATGTTAAGCAATTTTTGCAGTAACAGATATTACTTTTATTTTGAAATAAAATAATATTAAAATTAGTCAATATAATATATCAAGTAATAAAATTTGTCAATAATTATTTTAAATATTAAACATATAATTTTGAGTTTTAAACTTTTCAAAAATAGAATTCTGAATTTGGTAGTTGTAAGTTGACCGTTATCATAAAACGATGACAGACTTACCCACAAACTTACAGTTCTCTTTCACTACCTCTCCTGTCCTCACTCTCTCTGCCCCACTCCTTTTTTTTTTGTGGTCATGCGTATTAATTACTTTAATCCCCACTTTCCACAGAACTAGATTTTAATCCCCACTTTCCACTTGTCCCGGAGAGCCTGTATTGCACTTAGAGAATCTGTCAGCACCAGTGCTTTACTGTAGGACTTTTCGATAATCAGTTTCAGAGCCTGCCAGATGGCGTATATTTCTGCTGTAAATATTGTAGCATAGCAAGGGAGAGTCAAGTAAGGGTAACTCCCTCTGTATGAACGGCACATCCTACACCGCCGCCTATCTTCGGCCCATCTGGAGGTCGGACTCCATATAGCAGTTTAATATTTCCAATAGCTTTTGCCTATAGACGACGGGAGGTGTTTCTTCTTTTCTATGTACTGACAGATCCATGCTGACACGTATGGTGTCTAGCAGCCAAGGAGGAGAAGGGGCAAAGCCCCATGGCTCTACTGGGCCCAATTCTAAGCCTTCGGCCTCAAGGAGGCTTTTGGCTCTGATCCCTAAGGGTCGCGTCCGCGTACTTTGATGGCAGTATTCTTCGTAAAGCGGGCTCTCAAATGTGACTTTATACAAAGGTTGTGTGTCGGTTTTCCCCATATTCCGGTTAAATATGTCAGAGTTAACTGTTCCCTTCTAAGTTGAGGTGGCAGCAAACCCGACTCTGCATAGAGGCTCTGAAGAGGACTGGTTCTGAAGGCGCCTGTAATTAGTCTAATCCCTTCATTATAAACATTATCTATTCTTCTAAGGCGTGACTTGCGCGCAGAACTATACACGGGGGCTCCGTAATCTAATTTGGAGCGGGTAAGACTAATGAATATTTTTTTAGGATTTCTCGCTCCGTACCCCATTTGTAGCACCCTAAGAATTTTAAAATATCGAGGGTTCTTTTTGCTTTAGTATAGGTTTGTTCTATGTGTTCCTGCCAAGTAAGTTTGCAATCAAACAAGAGGCCTAGGAAACGAACACTTTCTTTATACTGTATAGGCATGCCATCTAAATATAAGATTGGAGGGTTGTGCTTATGTCTTAACCGACAGAAATGGAGGCAAACCGTTTTTTGCCTTGAGAATTGAAATCAGTAGTAGAAAGTTGTACGTTCTGGGCCACTTTTCAAAAACTAAGTCCAAATCATTTAATATGGTTGTACGTTCTGGGCTACTTTTCAAAAACTAAGTCCAAATCATTTAATATGGTTGTACGTTCTGGGCCACTTTTCAAAAACTAAGTCCAAATCATTTAATATGGTTGTACGTTCTGGGCCACTTTTCAAAAACTAAGTCCAACAGTTAGGTTCATTTAGTTAAACACTTTAAGAAATTTTAGTACGCTAGTAGTATAGTGGTCGACCTTGCACACTTAGAAAATTTTTAGTTAGACGCCAACCGCCAGAGATTAAGTCCAACAGATGCATTTAAACACTTGGAAAAATTTTAGTAGCGGTGCGCTGGTTGTGGTCGACCTTGTACACTTATAAAATTTTTACTCTCCGAGGAGGCTAAATCCACACGGCTATATATATCAACATTGTCATAATATGTCAACATTGATATAACATTAGTATAATACTAATATTTTATATTAGTATAATATACACTTAGAGGGCTAATTTTGTTCTAAACTGAAAACTTATGATTTTTATGGTTTTTAGGATAATAATATTAAAACAGATTACAATATTACATCGAAGGAAATTTAAAACAATTTTTAAACATTTATTAAATGATTAATTTTTTTAAATATTTTATGAATAGTTTTTTAAAAAAAAATGTTTATTTATTTTTAAATTAGGATCGTAGAATCCTTAAATTAGGATAATAGATGTGGTTTGTCCAAAATATTGATTAATGATAGCCATCTTCTTAAAAGGAAAATAAATTAGAAATGATTCATTGTAAGAATGTTTTTATAAACAAAAGAATAAAGTTGTTAATATTTCAAGTTCAAAGGCCCGGATGTCTGGGAGTACTTACATGCAAGTGCAAGTTAGTTTTCGTTTTGTCTTTTTTTTAAAATTCCCCGGATGTCTGGAACCACATGCATGTAAGTGCAAGTTAAAGAATACTTTTTTTTAAAAAGTACGCCAAGATGCATTATTTTAGAGGTCAAATGTCTGCAACATCATTTTACATAGCAGTATATATACGCTGCCATCCAAAGCAAGTCCAAACAGTCTTTACTTGGAAGAACTGCAGTCTCCTTCAAAATGTAAGTACAGCTTTTGTCTTTTTGTTTACAATGCAAAATTCTTTGATGTGCATGATTATTATTAAAGTTTAGTTGTTTCAATTTTTAGGAGCCTTTGCGAAATATTAAATAGTTGTGGTAGTAGGAAGGCTGAAAAATATTTGAAGTCGGAGGACCTTCAGATAAATAAAGCTTATAAAATACTTGATTTAAACATAGTAGAAACGAAATTCGGAAAAACATTAAAAGCTTCCATCGAATACTTTGATGGAAAGGGATTTTTATTCCTACCAAACCGTATATTAAAAGCTGTCGAACAAAATACAGATTTTCATGAATATAAAGGGGGTATCAAATTAATATATTGTGGCCAAACAACCGGTGCACACTCCTTTAAATTCGTGGAAGACAAACGTCATAAGCCTTCCATAAAAAAACAGCGACAGATTGAAAGCGATACTGATTAGGCTAGGATACCAGAAGCAGTTAATGAAAATAATAAAATAGTATAAATGTAGTTAAATAATGTATTTAAATTTGTTAATATAGGTTAAATAGTATAAGTAAAGTAGTATAAATAGTATAGATGTTTCAGTAATTATAAATTGCTACCTTATTTGAATAAATCCTTGATTCTAAACAAAAATCAAAAATATGAAGTGCAAAAAATGCAACAAGGTAAATGTAGACAAAAAACATCAGATTCGCTGTAAATTACGGAATTTAATAAGAACTAATTCGGAACATTCATTACCAATAAAAAAAGTTAAATGCAGTGATGCAAATAATGTCCATGGGCATTGTAGCGGGTTAAAAAAAAAAATGCTCGAATAAAATTAAATCTTATACAAAAAGCATTCAAATCAAGATTATTAACGTATGAAACGAAATTCCGTGGAAAAAGTGCACCATTCCAAGAAACTCTTGAACAAGTAAGAAAACCTGTAAAAAGAGCTTTACTTAAGGCGATTAGAAAAGAAAAAACCGTAAAATTTAATATTTTTCTGGAAGGGAATTTCATAAACATCGGAAATGAACAAATAACTAGGGCTTTTAAAACAAAAAATACTCCATTACTACAAAGCGATAATATCGACAACATTTTGACAGATCATTTCAATAAACTGGAAACCGAGCTGCAAGAATATAATTTCAAAGGTTCAGGTTACACCTATACTTCTGCTAATAAATTTGAGCTTAGAATAAATAGATATCAGCCTTTAACTGCAAGGAGTTATGTTTCCTTACCTCAAAAAATCATTAATAGAAAAGCAGTAATAAATGTTCATAATACTGATAACGAATGTTTCAAATACGCGATGCTTAGCAAATATGTTTACGATAAACCACAGAGAACAAACAGTTATAAATTCACTTCCCATATTTATGATTTCTCTATGTTAAATTATCCGGTTACAATAAAAGATATTCCCAAATTTGAACGAGGCAATAAACAAAGAAGTGTATCCATCTCTGTATTTGGCACGGATGAATCCGACCATGTATTCCCCTTATACGTCGCCAAAGAAGAACTTGAAAATCATACTGATCTTCTACTTGTAACAGATTCTAAAAACAACAGATCTCATTTCTGCTACATTAAAAATTTTGAAAAATTAATTAAATCACAAAGAACCAAAAATAACTATAGGTTAGTAATTTGCAAAATATGTTTTACCACTTTTACTGGAAAAAACAGAAATACAAACTTCGCTATTCACAAAAACCTCTGTGATAAAAATAAACCTACTCGGGTAATTATGCCTTTAAAGGACGATGCCGTCTTAAAATTCAATCAATATGAATACTGCACAGTGGTTCCGGCTGTTCTTTACTGTGACACGGAGAGCGTTCTACAAAATATTCCTTCCCAAGATTTTGATGATACTCAAACAAAATCATATACTCGTCAAGAAAAGTTGCATATAATGAGCAGTTACTGCATTTATATCAAAGTCTCGAATGAAATTGAAGAATGCGCAATAAATGTAGGACCATTCCTTTATAGAGGAGTAAATGCGGCAGAAAAATTCGTTGCAAAGTTAAGAAAAATTGCAAAACAAATAAGTTCCATATACAATAGGAACCGAGATATGCTACCTTTAACTGAGGAACAAAGAGAGATATTTAACCGTTCGGAACACTGCTACTTATGTAATTGCAGATTTACCACATTTAATCATAAAACAGCTCATCACTCCCATATAAATGGTAGAATTGTAGATCCGCGAGGAGCTTGCAATAATTGCAATCTCAGAATAAAAAGTAATATTTTGCCAATTGTAGTTTATTTTCACAACATTAATTATGATTTGAATTTTTTTATCTCCCATTTTGCAAACGAGGGAGAGACAATAGATGTTATTCCAACAAGTGAAGAAAAGTTCATTTCTTTCACTGTAACCTTTCATGAATCAAATATTAAAATTAAATTTATCGATACATACAAATTTCTAGCTGAAAGTTTGGAAAATCTTATAAGTATCCAGCCAGAAAGAAGTTTTAATGAATTGAACAAAGTATTTTCTCCAAAACAAGCAAAATATCTTAGGCGAAAGGGAGTGTTTTGTTACAATTATATTGATTCTTTCGACCGTTATTTGGAAAAGGAATTGCCTCCAATAAAAGCTTTCTTCAATGACATTACGGAAACAAAATGCAGTATGGATGATTACGGATATGCCCAACAAGTTTGGGAAATTCTTAACTGCAAAACTCTAGGCGATTACAGTGATAATTATCTCCTATGCGACGTCTTACTATTGTGCGGAGTGTTTGAGGAATTTCGTCGAAGTATGAGACAAATTTATAAGTTAGACCCAGCGTGGACAATAACGATACCAAGCTATGCTTTTTTAAGTATGCTCAAATACACAAAAGTTGAGCTGGAATTATTAACTGATTACGACCAAATGCTATTCGTGCAAAACGGAATAAGAGGGGGTCTAACGCAGGTAGTAAGGCGTCATTCTGTTGCAAATAACCCTTAGGTTGATGGTTTCGATAAACGATGTCCTCGAAAGTACATTTTAATGCTTGATGCAAATTCTCTGTACACGTACGCTATGAGCCACAAATTGCCAAAAAGTAACTTTAGTTGGGATGAAAATTTAAATAAATATACAACTGATTTCATTTGTAACATGACTGAAAGTAGCGATTACGGCTGCATATTGGAAGTGGATGTTGAATATCCTAAACAACTGATGGATGCACATTCTGAACTTCCATACTTACCTGTTAACCAAAAGCCTCCTGGTCATAAAGTTAGTAAACTTTTAACAACTCTGAATGATAAAAAAAATTACATAGTTCATTATTTACTTTTAAGGCAAGCGTTAATAGCAGGATTAAAACTTATTAAAGTACACAGAGTTTTGAAATTCTACCAAGAGGAATGGCTGCAACCATTCATGAATCATAACATAAAGCTTAGAAAAGAATCCAAGAACGATTTTCATAAAGGGTTATACAAGTGGATAATGAACAGTATTTTTGGGAAATTAATGGAAAATGTTATGAAAAGAATTGATATGCGCTTAGTTAACAATGAACGTTCCCTTCAAAAGCTTCTGTCTAAACCACATTTTAAAGATAGGGTTATTTACAATAAAATTTCGCTGCAGTACACATGTATAAAACTAGTGTAAGGATGACAAAACCTGTTTATGCGGGGCTTACAGTTTTGGATATATCAAAAATCTTAATATATGACTTCTTTTACAACGTAATTAAGCAAAAATATGGTGAAAAAGCAAGGCTTCTTTATATGGACACCGATTCTTTATTTTTAGAAATTCAGACGTTTGATGTATATAATGATTTACTATCCCTTAAAAGCAGGATGGATATGTCTGATTACCCTCCGACACATAAATGTTACAGCCTAGAGAACAAAAAAAAGCCTGGCATGTTCAAGGATGAAGCAAATGGCCAGCCTGTAGAAGAGTATGTAGGTTCACGTGCTAAACTTTATAGTGTCAAAATTAAAGATAGTATAGAAAAGAAAAAAGCTAAGGGCATAAAACAGGTAGCACTTCAAAAGAAATTAAGTTTTAACGACTACCTTCAGGTATGGAAAACATCAGAGATAAAATACACAAATTTCCGATTAATCACAACAAAAAACACGTAGTACACACGGTAAAAGTAAGTAAAATAGCACTTTCCGGCAATGATGACAAACGTGTAATTTTACAAAACAATGTTGATACGGTGCCTTATGGGCATTATTCGCTAGAATAAGTATTTCTTTTTAAGTAGCGCTCAATCAATATTCGGTGTTCATCTCCATAAGTTACTTATGTAAATTTGTGTTTTTAAAAGACTTACAAATAAGGCAGCATTTAATATTGGGTTAGGAACCAGCATACAAAAATTTAAATATAATCTTAAGTCCTCTGCAAGAATATTCAGCTTTCTTCCTGCACTAGCCGCAGCAAGTGAATTAAGACGATTTGGAGGAGCTTGATAATTTTTTAGAGAAGAAGGAAATATATTCCTTGTAAATGGCAATGTGATTGTAAATGGCATTGATGATGTCAAAGACACCTTCAGTTCATTATTTAATGAACTGAATCTGTAATGCAATATTGCATTATCATAAATAACCAGGTATTTTAGATGCAATACTTCATTTAATGCAGTACGTAAGCAATTTCATTTATCATAAACCAGCGTTTTTAATTTTCAGGCCATGCTGACCGATAAAATTTGCGGACAGTTCTAGTTTGATCCGGATTAGTTTGCCTGAATTAAGGCAATTTGAAGCAGTTGATGAACTACAGTAAAATACAGTTTGATCAAACAGTTGTAGTTAATCCGGATTCCCTCATTTAGGCTTATCGAACCCAGACAGTGGTTCCGTCAGTGACTTAAAGCTCTAAGTGCAGGTTGGCATTCACACTAGAAGACACGCACCGGGATCTCCACTAGAAGTGTCTGCATTTATTTTATTGAAATCATTGAAAACAATGTGGCCATATATAATATTAATTAAATTGCTTTTTAGTATTTTTTCTAAAAAATTTTGTTTTTTGTTATAATATTCCTATTTTCTTCAAGAAGATTAAAATGATAAAAGGTAAAAGAAAAAAACACAAAATTAATTTCCAAAAAATTATTTAATTCCATGTTTTTGAAACCAATTACAGTTTTTATTATGTAAAATATGTAATTTACATGGGCATTCTTTAACTGTATTTTCTAAAAGCTGCAGTCCACAATACACACACTGAACACAATTGTTTCTGACCTTGATAAATCCTAATAATTCCGGACTTACAGTTGTTTTCCAGCCTTTGAAAGTATTCTCTCTAACACCAGAATTTGTAAAATCTACCTATGAGTAGTTGCTCAAAACCCAAGAAACTAACATTTTACCGAACTCTAGAGCACAGTTATACTTCGTTTCACCATGATAGTCGCATTTGGGAAAGTGATGATATGGACTTAATATTTTTAGGCTAGGACAACCAAAATCCTGAAGGTTGAATACAGTTTTTTCAATAATATCTCCTAGGAATTTACACTTTTCATCTCCTTTTGCAAAAAGGTAGGCATATTTTTTAGTTTCATTCCTTAAAATATCATCAAGTTCAAAATAATCAGTATCTCCAATTTCCCATCCGATTCCATGGATATTTCTATATACCCATCTATTGGGAGGTGAGAACGGATTTCCATAAGATGGGGGTTTGAATAACCATCGCTTCTCCAGACCAATCAAGTCGACAATAGCCAGCTCCTTGACGATGAATCCATGATCGTGGCTTTGATAGCCTTGCACATCTATTTCTACAGCGCACATATTTGACGAACTACGAGTTCCTCTTTGAAGTGTCTGACTATATATCAACTCACCCCACCTACCACAAATTACATTCTTCTAACCATACCAGATAAAGGGTTATATTCCACAAGGCTATCTTGTAAAATAGTAGTATTAGACTTGAAAGCTTCAGTGCATTCCATCTCTAATCTGATGTCTACAGAAGATGATCTAATTGCTTCCGATTGACGGGAACAGTCAATTACAATAATAGGAGCATAATCTCTAAAGTGATTTTTAGACAAGAGAGGCTGGTTTGCTTTTCCATAGTAACTATGTTGAAAATTTTGGTACATGTAATAGAAAACTGAAATAATTCTTGGGAAAATTTACATTTAAGTCATCATAGGGATAAATCTCTGAATTTAGATGTAGTTTAACATTGGTAATGTTATTTTGATCGAAAATTGTTGGATCTGCTAGTATGTTATCCTTTCTGTTGGTTTGAAATGCTATAATCACATAACGAGGTTTCTCCAAATTTGTCGTGGTTTTCAATGTCCACGTGTGCTTAGAGGTAGCAGGTAGTGTTGGATATTCGATTAGATCCCATGATCTAAATGCCATGTGTATGGTCTTCCCCTTGTTGATAACATTTAAAAACTTGAGCTTTTGTTGATCAGACACTTTCACATATGGAATCCTCCAGTGCACTGATTTAAGTTTAATAGAAGGTTTAACTGCAGCGTCAGCTCCAAATAAGGAATCATTATCACTTCTACTTCTATGCAATATTAGTTCATGTTTCCCTTGTAGAATTATTTTGTTATAATCTTCAAAGAAGCCCATAACTGTGTCCAATGGAATACAGCAGTCAAAATTACCATCATCATCAGTAAGCTTGACTTCTGTATTAGGAGGCATCCAACCAGCTATTTCTAATGCTTTAACTTTATCATTGTTAAAAGATACATATCCTTTAAGAGTGCTGACAATTCCTGGATTACGGACATGGTCAACTAAAACTCCATTTAACTGATATTTGATTTCATCAAAGAGATACATGAAAGCATTCCTCACTAACCGCGCACTTATGTTGGGTTTAGTTTCATCTTTTTCTACTTGCCCTTGAATGTATAGAAAACTCTTTGAAGGAACTGTGAAAATATCCTGTTGTTGTACTGAAATAATGATTTCGTCAGAATTGTTCAGCGACTGTGTATATGGTTGATGTGTATGATACTCATACAGGTTGATGTATGATACTAAAGAAAAATTGACAAACAGGAATTGGAGAAAACTTTAAGGGGGAAGAAGATATTGGCACTTTAATAGAGCCATATTTACTGAAAATAATAAGTGCCGATCCTAGAGATTTTGATGATAGATATGGAATTAGAATCCTACCAAAAGGTGGGATGACCATTGGAAATGCTCAGGTAACCATAGATGGTGATGATATTAATGTAACTGGAAAATGGTATGAAGGTACACCAGGTTTGTTACAATTGTTATTTTTAAAACAACCGACAGAATATTCAGAAAATGATTTAGACAGTTATAAAGACATTTAATTAGAAGTAATGCGCATAAGCGACAGTTTAGTGAAGAAAAAGGAATGAGTTCCAGCAGAGGATGGAAATACAGAAATATCATCGCTCCTCTTTTCAAGCCCCCCTCCAAATCACCGGAACAAATTTCAATACAAACTAGGTATACTCCACCAGCAACTGCTTCAAACAGACAAACACCTCTGACTTTGATTGCAACAAGACCTGGTAAATACCCGCTAAGATCGAGGGAAACAATTGGTAAAGGCATGTGGGAAGGTCAAAGTATTTATGAATATTGGGATGATCCCAACGAACTGGTAGATTGACTTAGGCTACTATATGCTTCAACCAGTGCAGGTCATACAGGACATGAAAATGAAATTCAATCCGTAATTGAAGAGCTGAGAGAGGCTAATATTATTTATTAAACTGGTATGGTATGGGGAATTGTTCATTGCTAGCTTAACCACCACAGAATGCCTGTTGACAAGTTTGGTAGATCATTACCCCAAATCAAGAAAGTAGTTCATGCAAGTGATGATGAAGATGGTGATTATATTGATTTTGAAAATAAACGGTTAGTGGGAGTGAGTGATCCTTTAAGTGGTTCCGATGCTGTAAATAAGAGATATCTGGAAAAGTATGTTACTACAAAAAATGAATTTATTACTAAAACCTACTTGGAAAGTTATATAGATCAATTAAATTTGGTAAGCAAGTTATACCTTCAGAACTATCTAGATCAACATTTCATAACAAAAAATTATCTTTTTCAAACATATGATCAGGCTAGAAAACTAGTGACTCAGAATTATGTAAATCGTTTATTTGAAACAATGAAAAACAGACTGAGTGCATTGAATCCGAATATTCCTTTAACAGCCCATCAACTTAAAACAATTTTCGATTAAGTTTTCAAGGGTTGTGGTTAAATATAAGATTTAATCTTTAGAAATAAAGATCAGATGTGAGAAATTCTGTAAAGGATAAAGTACCAAAAACTATGTCCTTCAAGGAGGCTGTAGTTGCTGAACTTCATAGGCCAGCACGTTCACGCTACCCTCGAAGACGTTGCTCAAAGGTGTTGATGACTTATGGCAGGCTGATTTAATGGAAATGATACCATATGCTCGCCAAAATAATGGTTACAAATACATATTAGCAGTGATTGATTGTTTTTCAAAATACGCCTGGGTGAAACCTGTTAAATCCAAAGGCGCTCAAGATATCACTCAAGCTATGGAAAGTATTTTTAATTCCGCTGGAAGAGTACCAAAAAATATTCAGACAGATAATGGGAAAGAATTCTACAATGTTTCCTTCAAGAAGCTCATGGAAAAGCACAACATAAATCACTACAGTACTTACAGCCAAATTGAAAGTTCAATTGTTGAAAGATTTAATAGAACCTTTAAATCTATGATGTATCAATTGTTTAGTCTTCAAGGTAGCTACAATTATACAAAACATTTATCAGATCTCATAAATAGCTATAACAACAAAGTACACCGTACGGTGGGTATGGCACCATCAGAAGTAAATTCTGATAACGAAGAATTCTTACTAGCAAATGTTACTCTTCCAAAGTAAAACGAAAAGATAAACAGCGATTTAATAAAGGTGACTATGTACGAATTTCGAAAAGAAGAACTCTATTTAGCAGAGGATATACACCCAATTGGAGTACTGAAATATTTAAAATTAAGAATGTTCGCAACACAATTCCATATACTTACTTGTTGGAAGATTTGACAGGACAGCCCATTCAGGGTGCATTTTATACTCAGGAGCTGCAGAAAACTAAATATAAAGATGTATATCTTGTAGAAAAAATACTGAGACGTAAAAGTAATAAGCTGTATGTAAAGTGGTTAGGTTTCAACAAACCTTCATGGATAAATGTAAAAGATTTAGTAGCTTAATAAAGTTCATATAAATTAAGTATTTTCTTTTTATTTTTTATTAACCTCTTACGTTGATGCCAATCAGGAAAATAAATGAAACAATCTATTTTAAAATAAAATTTATTCAGCAGTTGTTACATTTTTGTTAAAAAAATCACAGTTCAATAATTTTTTTAAATAACTGACTTGTTTATTAACATCTTCAAATACACTAACTAGTTTAAAATATTCATTTCTTAATAAATTGATCTTCGGAGGCTGATATTTGAGAAGATCTTCAAGCCATGATGGTTTCCCCTGGATAACCATAGTTTTATGGGTGAAGTTCTCAAAGAAAACTGATGAATGCTTCAATTGAATATCGGACATAGGGGATCCGTATTTTTTACCAAAGAAATCATCACATATTTGCTTGCTAGCTTGGAGAATTGCCCAATCTTCATCATTTAAATAGATAACTGATTTTTTTTGTTTTTAATGCTATAAGTGGTTCACCTTCTTCAGAAAGACCTGTCACTAATTGTTTTGAATTGATGGTGTTGAGCGAGAAGCTGGTTGTAAGCTGCAATCTTATACCACTTGCCATCTTGAGATATGACCACAAACTGGGAAGTCACACTACTTCTCATCAACTACATTTACCTCCCCCACTACACTTTGTTTGAACAGCTCTTTTAAATCTCTATTTATGCAGTGGGCTGAAAAAGCAATGTTTGAACATGTACATGTATCAGGTCCAACCTTCTGTTTTGGATTTGACCAAACACAATTAATATAATGTTCATTAGCTGCCTTAACAGTATATTCTTCAGAATACCTTTCTAAAGATTTTAAGTCATTGTATAGATTGGTATAACTTCGTCCTAAATCCAAATCGGTGAGCTTGATGGTTGGGTATGTTGAAACAAACCTAATATAATTATCACTTGCTGATATCTCTTTCCACTCTACCGCCATTTCACTAACTGAGCTTCTTTAAAGATGGTACATTTTTATATAGCACTAATACCAGTTTTTCAAACCCACTTACTTATTATTCGATGGAAAGATTTCAAAATGTTATGAAACATTTAATTAATTGCATCCAAATAAAAATATCTTGAGTGAGTCTACATAATACATAGTAAAAAATAAAAACATTTATTGAATCTGAATTCAATTAAAAATTTCATATTTTTTATTAAGACTGCAATATAATAGAAGGAGCTGGTTGAATTTGTTTGTCAGTCAGAATCGCTGCTAAATAGAGGGGATGATGGCTAGACCTAGTTTTTGAAAAGTGGTCCAGAACGTACAAACCATATTAAATGGTTTGAACAAAAAATTTTCTAAGTGTAAAAGGTCGACCACTATACTACTAGCGCACTGATACTAAAATTTTGTTAAGTGTTTAACTAAATGAACCTAACTAATAGACTTAGTTTTGGAAAAGTGGCCCAGAACGTACAACCATATTAAATGATTTCGACTTAGTTTTTGAAAAGTGGCCCAGAACGTACAACCATATTAAATGATTTGGACTTAGTTTTTGAAAAGTGGCCCAGAACGTACAACTTTCTACTACTGAAATCCTTTCCTAGACGCCTCAGTTGCCATTTTGTCTATAGTCTGTTGCAAAATTGACCCAACCTCGCTCAGATTATCACCTGAAAGGTAGATAGCGAGATCGTCTACGTATAGAGACACTTGAGTAGGTTTCTCAACAATTTCGGCTAGACAATTAACCGCTACTAGAAATAAAGTTACACTAAGGACAGACCCCTGAGGTATACCATTTTCTAATATGTAGGGGCCTGATAGCACTGACCCCAGACGCACGCGGAACCTCCGTGATTTCAAGAACTCTTGGATAAATCTTGGCAAATTCCCCCTTAGCCCCCATTCATGACACATCCGCAGAATCGCATACCTCCATGTAGTATCATATGCCTTTTCAAGATCGAAAAACACTGCCAGTACGTGCTGTCTGCGCATAAAAGCGTTCTGTATGTAAGTTTCCAAACGGCACATCTGATCTAAGGTGGAGCGATATCTGCGGAATCCTGCTTGATACTGGCTGTAAAGTCCTCTTTTTTCAAGTATATATACTAACCTATAATTCACTATAGCTTCGAGGACTTTACTCAAGCAGGTGGTCAAGGAGATGGGTCTGTAGCTAGAGGGATGTCTGGGGTCTTTGCCTTCTTTTAGAATCGGAATAATGAGGGATTCCCGCCAAATATCAGGGTACTCTCCGCTTTCCCATATACGATTATATAGATTAAGGAGGTGTAGTTTCCCAGTCAAATTTAAGTTTTTTATCATTGCGTAGGGAATGCCATCCATACCTGGTGGGGAGTCCCTGACTTTCTTTAAAACATTTTCAAGCTCTTCTATGGTAAGCGGGGAGTTATATACCTCATTAGGGGCAGCATCAAAATCAAGTTGCTGGAGCTCCATCTCAATCTTTTGCCTGATGAATTCGGTTGGGTATGCTTCAGTTCCTGAGACTTGGGAGAAGTGTACCGCAAAGCACTCGGCAACCTTCCCTGGATCGTTTATGAAAACATTATTTGTTAGGAGAGCTGGTATCGATGGGATATTTCTTCGGCCAGAGAGGGTTTTTATCTTGTTCCAAACTTCTTTTAAGGTGGTCGATGTAGAAATTTGGGACACATACAAAGCGAGAGTTTCCTTTTTCGCTTTCCTAATAATGTACCTTTCCCTGGCTCTTAATTTTTTAAATGTTACCAAGTTTTCTACTGTTGGGTATCTTTTGAGCCTATTAAAGGCCCGCTTTTTTGCAGCGTTTGCAACCTTGCATTCAAAAGTCCACCAAGGTACGGGCGGTCTAGGGATTCTCCCACCTACTTTTGGTATGGTATCTTCAGCGGCATGTACCAGCGTCTTAGTGAACAAGGCTGCGTCTAGAGTAATATCTCCTGTAGACGGAAATGTTACTACTTTGGCGGTATAAACAGGCCAGTTTGCCCTCCCAATGTCATATTTGGGGGGCATAATGTAGTCTGCACTAGAGATGGTGCTTGTCACTATTATAGGATAGTGGTCACTATGGTATAGTTCGTCCGTTGTTGTCCATTCTAAATGAGTCGCTAGGGTGGGTGTTGCAACACTCAGGTCAATTGCACTAAAAGTACCTGAGTGTGCGTTAAAATGAGTTGCGACACCGCTATTGAGGAGCATTAGGTTTGCATTATCAATTATTTCCTCAAGAGTCCTTCCTCGGGCATCGCTTCTGCCTGAGCCCCACCATGTGTTACGGGAGTTGAAATCTCCCATTAACAACGTCGGCGCAGGCAGTTGCAAGATCAGATTCTCCAGATCACCCTTACGCCAGAAAATATCAGGTAAATAAATACTTACTAGGGTAACCTGTAGCGGTATCTCTAGACGCACGGCCACAGCTTGCAAGTTTGTATTGAGCATAAGCTGGCTGCTTGGTATATTATTTCTCACACAGACAGCCACTCCTCCGTGCGCCCTTCCACCTGGAGCGGGCTGCACCTCTTTAGTATATATTCTGTATCCAGGAATCCTTATGGCATGCCCTGGGCGTAATTTTGTCTCTTGGAGACATATGCCGAAAGGACGGTATTCAGTTATTATTCGGCGAAGCCCTTCTACATTATTCATAAAACCCCGCATGTTCCATTGAAGTATCGATTCGGTCATGTTAATGATTTGTGGTGACCACTTTTGGCAGTATGATTTTTCCCCACCAAAATTTAAAATAATAAAACCAGATGCTTACATATTTACAAATATTTACAATTTTTCCTATATAGACAAAACTATTTACAAATGTATGTACAATTCTAATCATGTTATAACCAAAACTATCGTTGTAATACAAATAGTCGTTCATTATGTTTATTAAAAGCATACATCTTATTCAGCCGTGGCGTTCCTATTTGCTTTCCTTTTTGTACGTCCTTTTCTTTTTCTAGTCGAGGGTCGATCTGATGATCCGCCCCCTTCTGACTCAGAGGCATCCAAGTCCGTTCCCAGTAGCTGCCATTGTATGCGGGGAGAACGGAGATTGTAGCTGGAGTGGAGGCTCTACTGCCTCCATCATGTCCACTAACATTGCTACCTTGAACTTTTGATAGTTCAGGTAGCATATTCGATTTTTGTCTTCCCTCCTTCGGCAGCCGGCGAGGCAGATTAACTACCTTCGAAGCATTCCCAGGAGGGATGGCAGTTGTTTTTGGCGGGGTTGCGCCCACCATGTTTGTATTAGTCCCACTAGCTGTGGGAACAGCGGCCAACTTTAAGGCCGGCAACGACGGAACTATATCCGTCATACAGTTATCATCTCTACTGATAGTAGAGATTTCTGCTGCCAGCCTACTAGCCGGCGATGCTCCAGTTGGAGCGATGTTTAAGGATGGTGGGTCGCCACCCACCTTGTTAATGATTCCCCTGAAAGCCGGGGATGAGCCCACCACAAATTGGAATATCGACGACTTTGCTTTTTCTAAGTATGACACTGAAGGTGTAACATAATACTTGCTCTCAACAATTGTCCTAGCCTCCGGATAGGACAACTGTTGAAGAGTTTTTATCTTTTGAATTTCTTTTTCTTTCAGCAATACTGGGCACCCGTTTGATCTGGCATTATGGTCACCTCCACAGTTTACACATTTTATGGGTGGCGTACATTCCCCTTCATGCCTTGCCTTTCCACAAACACATAATTCTTCGGTTGCTTTGCATCGCTGTGATGTATGTCCAAAACGCTGGCACTTATAACATCGCATGGGCGATGGGACATACGGACGGACTTTAAGTTTGTAAAAAGCCCTCGATTTCTGTGGGCGGGATTGGTTTGTTGAATGTGAGGACCAGAGAGGCAGTGTCCACTAGGCTTTCTCCTTGCCTTCTCTTGATCCTTCGAACTTCTATTACACCTTCGGGTGCTAGCCCTTCCTTGATAACTTCGAGGGTACTGTTCAAAAAATCTCGGCATGTTATTACGCCCTGTGAAGAATTCAATTTCTTTTGCGGGGCTGCCTCGATTTCTGAATCTCCAATCTTCTTTAAGGCTAGTATTGTTGTTGCCTGATTAGGAGTGGAAGCTTCAATACAAATTGAGCCATCTCCTAGTTTCTTGAGGCTCTTAGTCGTGCCTATGGTATTTTTTAAGAACGCACTCAATTTAAAAGAACAACTAGTACTAAAGTTTCCTTCTTCTTTTTTATAATAAAAAAGCGGGCCCAATTGTCTTTTTCAAAATTCAAAAACTGCGTATTTTCTTTTCTTTTCCCAACGTTGCCTCCCTTTGCTTTCTTCCTCGGCGGGGAAGAGGGTTCATAAGGTTGCAGAGTAGCTGCAATTTTAGCTGGACAACCAGCCTTTGCTGTCGATATCATTTCCTTATCCATGCCAGAGTCTAAGCCAGTTAATCCAAGTCCAAGGGTGGGTAGTGGTTGGGAGAGGGAAGGGGTTTGAGGATGGGGATCAGGGTGAAGGATGGGAGGTGGGTTAGGGGTTTGGGAAATGGGATTTTTTAATGTATTTTTTACATCAGTAATTGGTATCGGTTCCATTCCGTTCCCACGAGTCGGGACGAACTAAATATCACCAATATCACCCTTCGGCAGAGCGCCCTTACCG
>JAAEAF010001585.1:0-28455 GCA_011037195.1 Triatoma infestans | reverse complement strand
TTTAGTCTGGGGATTGATCCAATCACCATGGCTACCTATAAAAGGAAACCCAGAAGAGCGGATTGGAATTCCTATTCTAGACTTCTAGGAGATAGAATGATATTCCAGTCAAGTGCTCTTGGTGATATTACTGAATTGGAAAGAGAGGCTGGTTTCTACATGAACACATTAAGTCTTCATCCGAAGAGATCTGTCCTCCCAAGTTGGTTAGTGGTAGTAGGAATCCCTGGTGGTCATCTTGTTAGAAAAGCTAAGAAGACAAGTTAGGCGCTCTTACAGGAAGGCTGTCCTAACCGATTCTTCGGAATCATGGGATAGTTAAAATAGTCTTAAAAAAGCATATAAATATGCTTTAAGGAAAGCTAAGAGAAACTCTTGGAGATCGTTTTGCGAGGGTCTAAATTCGACTCAAGAGACATCTAGGCTGATACGGATTCTTGGTAAGGATAAGGATTGTCAGTTGGGTACTTTAAGATATCCTGACGGTTCCGTTACAGGAGGAGAAATGGAGACATTACAGTTCTTGCTTAATACCCATTTCCCGGATAACATAAACATTAACAGCACTGCTTCGCCTGCGTTTGGAGTTTATCCCTGTCAGCTACAAAATGGTGGAGATGTACTGATGAAGGTGTTGACAAGGATTTTTAAAGGTTGTTTAATGTTTGGTTATGTGCCAACATTTTGTAGGGAAGTTAGGATGGTCTTTATTCTTAAACAGGAAGAAGTCACTACTCGGACCCTAAGGCATTTAGACCTATAAGTCTTATGTCTTTCCTTCTAAAAACTTTGGAAAGGTTGGTGGATAGGTATATTACTGATGGTCCTTTGAAGGATCATCCACTCCATCCAAACCAACATGCTTATACAGTAGGAAAATCGACAGAGACTGCTTTGCATTGTCTGGTCGGTAGGATAGAATCTGCTCTAGAGACAAAGGAATTTGCTTTAGGGTGCTTCTTTGATGTTGAAGGGGCATTTGACAGAGTATCGTTTGATGCTCTTGAAGATTCCCTAGGTCGAAAAGGTATACAACCAGTTTTAATTAACTGGATAGGCATTTATTTAAGGAGTAGAGTTATCTAGGCTTCTATAGGTATGCGCACTGTGGTTGTGGGAGCGGGGAGAGGGTGTCCTCAAGGTGTTGTCTCTCACCAAATCTATGGTGTGCTGCTATGGATGAACTGTTAACCAGGATGAATTCATCGGGATTCTATTTACAGGCATATGCCGATGATAGTGTTATTTTATTGATAGGGCGATGTCTGACTACTATCTCAGACTTTATGCAAAGTCCCCTCAACATGGTATATGATTGGACTCAGGGTAAGGGTCTTTCAATTAATCCCAGTAAGACCCAGGTGATTTTATTTACTAATAGGAGGAAGATCGTGGGATTAAAATCTCCTAGGTTACTAGGAACTTCTGTGCAAATCGGTGAAGTTTCTTGGGGTGGTTCTTGACAGTAAATTAAATTGGTCGGAACATGTTAAGGCACAGCATCAAAAGGCATTATTTCCTATTGGCAATGTCAAAGAATCGTAAGTAAAAATTGTGGGATTACTCCCAAGATGATGTTTTGGATTTATGGTATGGTTTATTAAACCTAGGTTGCTGTATGCGGCTGTAGTGTGGTGGCGTCGCATTGAGATAAGATCCGCTAGACTGCTGCTTGAGGATATTCAACGGTTGGCTTCTCTGGCGGTGACCAGTGCGATGCGGACCACACCTACAGCTGCAATGGAGACCTTATTAGGAATTCCACCGCTCTTTGTAGAGGTGAAAACTATGGCAATGAAAGCCTGTTATAGAATTAAACAGGCAGGTTTTTGGCAGGGTAAGCGATATGGTCACTCTACCATTCATCGCGAGATGCTTTTGAAGATTCCTGTTGCAGGTTTTCCCTCTGATAGAAAGTAGATATAATTTGCGGATTCTAAGGCCATTTTTTTTGAGCCCCAGGCAGTTATGAATTTACGCCCGAAGGCAGGGGTCTGGCGCGCGGCTACAAAATTACGATGAGACCCCCATCTGATTTTATAACCAGGGAAAAAAATTTTTTTGAGCCGGGAGATGGCATGCGAGACATGCGGCTACGTTTTGAAAAATCTAGCTTGAAAACAGTCTAAGGTAAAAAAAATATTTGTTAGCCGCGAGATGGGCATGCCTGACCTGCGGCTATGTTTTATAATATTTAGCTTGAAACATTTTAAGGACTTTAATAATATTTTTGAGCCGTGAACTGTCATCCAAGTCGAGGGCTACTATTTTATAATATTTAGCTAAACACTTTAATATTTTTTGTTCATGTTTACACTTATAATATTTTAGCTAAAATACATTTTAAGGACTTTAACATTGTTTTTGAGCCGTGCCATGTCATCCTAGTCGAGGGCTACTATTTTATAATATTTAGCTAAACACTTTAATATTTTTTGATATTTTGTTCATGTTTACACTTACAATATTTTAGATAAACACATTCTCAGCACTTTAACATTGTTTTTGAGCCGCGAACTGTCGTCCAAGTAGGGGGCTACTATTTCATAATATTTAGATAAACACTTTAATATTTTTCGATATTTTGTTCATGTTTACACTTATAATATTTAGCTAAACACATTCTAAGGACTTTAATAATGTTTTTGAACCGTGAGATGGCATACAAGACTGGGGCTAATATTTTATAAAATTTAGCTAAACACTTTAATATTTTTTGATATTTTGTTCATGTTTAAATTATGTTTACACTTATAATATTTTAGATAAACACATTCTAAGGACTTTAATATTGATTTTGAGCCGTGAGATGTCATCCAAGTCTAGGGCTAATATTTTATAATATTTAGCTAAAAACATTAAATAAATTATCATTCAATACTATGAATAAAGACTTTGTTTTTTTTTATGTATTGTTAATAACATTCTAAGGACTGTAATATGGTTTTTGAGCCGCGAGATGGCTTCCAAGTCGTGAGCAAACATTTTATAATATTTACCTAAGGACTTTAATATTTTTTGATATTTTGTTCATGTTTAAATTATGTTTACACTTATAATATTTAGCTAAACACATTCTAAGGACTTTATTATCATTTTTGAGCCGTGAGTTGAAATACAGAACATGCGGCTAAGTTGTGTAATATTTAGCTTGAAACATTTTAAGGACTTTAATAATGTTTTTGAGCCGTGAGATGTCCTCCAAGTCGAGGGTTATGTTTTTATAATATTTAGCTAAGGACTTTAATATTTTTTGATATTCAATACTTCGTGTATTTTTATGGATTGTGTTCATGTTTACACTTATAATATTTAGCTAAACACATTCTAAGGACTTTAATATTGTTTTTGAGCCGTGAGATGACATACAGAGCATGCGGCTAAGATTTTATAATATTTAGCTAGAAACATTCTAAGGACTTTAATAATGTTTTTGAGCCGCGAGATGGCTTCCAAGTCGTGGGCAAACATTTTATAATATCTAGCTAAAGACTTTAATATTTTTTGATATTCAATACTTTGTGTATTTTTATGTATTTTGTTCATGTTTACACTTATGATATTTAGCTAAACACATTCTAAGGACTTTATTATCATTTTTGAGCCGTGAGATGACATACAGAACATGCGGCTAAGTTGTGTAATATTTATCTTGAAACATTTTAAGGACTTTAATAATGTTTTTGAGCCGGGAGATGTCATCCAAGTCGATGGCTACTATTTTATAATATTTAGCTAAGGACTTTAATATTTTTTGATATTATCATCCAATACGATGAACAAATACTTTGTTTTTTTTATGAATTGTTAGAAACATTCTAAGGACTTTAATAAGTGTTTTTGAGCCGTGAGATGACATACAGGACATGCGGCTAAGTTGTGTAAAATTTAGCTTGAAACATTCTAAGGACTTTAATATTGTTTTTGAGCCGTGAAATGTCATCCAAGTCGCGGGCTAATATTTTATAATATTTAGCTAAACACTTTAATATTTTTTGATATTTTGTTCATGTTTAAATTATGTTTACACTTATAATATTTAGCTAAACACATTCTAAGGACTTTAACATTGTTTTTGAGCCATAAGATGGCATACAAGACTAGGGCTAAGTTTTTGTAATATTTAGCTTGAAACATGTTAAGGACTGTAATATCGTTTTTGAGCCGTGAGATGACATCCACCTCGAGGGCTAAGTGGTTATAATATTTAGCTAAGGACTTTTTAATAATTTTTCTGATATTATCATACAATACGATGAACAAATGCTTTGTGTTTTTTAGTTATTTTAGACTTTGATTTTTTTTATGTATTGTTCTAAGGACATTCTAAGGACTTTAATACTTTTGTTAAGGCGTGAGATGACATCCCAGGACTAGGGCCAAATATATTATCATCCAATACCATAAACAAAGACTTTGTTTTTATTATGTATTGTTGGAAACATTCTACGGACTGTAATATTTTTCTTGAGCCGTGAGATGCATCCAAGACTATGTTTTTATAATATATAGCTAAACACATTTTAAGCAGTTTAATATTGTTTTTTAGCCGTGAGATGTGACATCCAAGTCGCGGGCTAAGTTTTTATAATATTTAGCTACAAACATTAAATATATAATCATCCTATACTATGAATAAAGACGTTGATTTTTTTCTTTATGTATTGTTAGAAACATTCTAAGAACTTTAATATTGTTTTTTAGCCGTGAGATGAAATGTAAGTTGAGGGCTAATTTTTTATAATATTTAGCTAGAAACATTAAATATATTATCATATACTATGAATAAAGACTTTGTGTTTTTTTTTACGTATTGTTAGAAACATTCTAAGACTATGAATAAAGACTTTGTATCTTTTTTATGTATTGTTAGAAACATTCTAAGGACTTTAATATTTCTGTTGAGCTGTGAGATGACATCGAGGGGCTAAGTTATTATAATATTTAGCTATAAGAATTTTCATATTGTTTTTGAGCCGGGAGATGACATTCAAGACTAGGGCGAAGATTTTATAATATTCAGCTAGAAACATTAAATATATTATCATCCAATACTATGAACAAAGACATGTTAGAAACATTCTAAGGACTTCTATATTGTTTTTTTAGCCGTGAGATGACATCCAAGTCGACGGTTAATATTTTATAATATTTAGCTAGAAACATTAAATATATTATCATCCAATACGATGAACAAATGCTTTGTGAATTTTTATGTCTTTTGTTCATGATTAAATTAAATTACCTTTACACTTATACTATTTCGTGAGATCACATACAAGACTAGGGCAAATATGTTATAATATTTAGCTACAAACATTAAATGAATTATCATTCAATACTATGAATAAAGACTTTTTTTATGTATTGTTAGAAACATTCTAAGGACATTAATATTGTTTTTGAGTCGTGAGATGACATCCCAGGACTAGGTCCTACTATATTATCATACAATACGATGAACAAATACTTTGTGTTTTCTAAGTTACTGTTTAAATTAAATTATGTTAAAAATTATAAAATTTAGCTAAACACATTCTAAGGACTGTAATATTGTTTTTGAGCCGTGAGATGACATACAGGACATGCTGCTAAGTTGTGTAAAATTTGCTAGAAACATTAAATATATTATTATCGAATACTATGAATAAAGACTTTGTTTTTTTTATGTATTATTAGAAATATTCTAAGGAAGTGAATATTTTTGTTGAGCCGCGATATGACATACAAGACTAGGGCTAAGATTTTATAATATTTAGCTAAAGACTTTAATATTTTTTGATATTATCATACAATACGATGAACAAATACTTTGTGTTTTTTTTTATGTTCATGTTTAAATTAAATTATGTTTACACATATAATATTTAGCTACAAACATTAAATATATTATCATCCTATACTATGAATAAAGACTTTATGTATTGTTAGAAACATTCTAAGGACTTTAATATTTTTGTTGAGCCGGTAAGTTGGCTAGAAACATTAAATATATTATCATCCATTACTATGAACATGTATTGTTGCACTTTTTTATGTGTATTAATACTAGTATACTATGTTTTTTCATGTTATAATACATGTGTGTATTCTGTATTTTTTTACTTTTTTAAGTTTAGTACTACTATGTTTTATGTATTGTTTCATTTTTTGTGTATTAATACTAGTATACTATGTTTTTTCATGTTTTAATACTTGTGTTTTTTGTAATTTTCTTTTATGTTTAGTACTAGTTTGTGTTAAAACAGGTATGTTTAATACTTGTGTTTTTTGTATTTTTTTACTTTTTACATGTAGCAAGGCAGTTAACCCAGGACCAAACTTTGTAGCATCGTAAGTGTGAACAGTAGTACGTTGACATGTCCAAATTAATCCTTTAGGAGTACTTGGCTTGAGCAAATTGCAACAAATTGGCTTTGGAATGTCTTGTAACACATGAAGTGATACCTTCACGAATACCGGAGTCAATCATAAGATGTTTATCATAATCGGTCAATAGTTCCAATTTTACTTGTGTATATTTCAAACAGGCGTCAAATACCAACCCAGGCGTTGTGAATTACCAGCTTGGCTCAATGCTGTAAATAGATTCACACACATTTCTAAACTGTTCAACTATGTCGCTTAAAAGAATTATGCCTGTTGTTAAATACAATTCTGTGTAATCTTTAAGTGTTTGTATATTGAAAGCGGTCCAGACTTGAAACTTCATATCATATAAACTAAATATACAAACATCTACAACTTATGTTTTAAAACATTACTTTGTGAAAATTTCTTTTAACGCCACTTTTAGCGGAGGGTTGGGGTTACAGCTTCTCTAAAGTGATATCATAGTTGATTATACAATTCTATCATCCAAACAAAATTAAATAGATGGCCAAAATTCCAAGTTTTAAGACAAAATTAGTAAACCGGAAGTGCGCTTTTACTGAAAAGTTTTTTTCAGTTTTCGACGAATTTCATTAAATTTGGTACACAAACTATATTATTATTAATCGTCTTTATTACAAATAATATACAAAACAAATAATGAAAAAAGAAATAATTGAACTTCCAAAGACACCAACCATGGTCACAGACCGTCGGTGGAAACACAAACTATAATGTCAATTATAATTTTGAAAACTGGAGTAAAAGACAAAATAGAAAATGTAAATTTATAATCAATCTGAAATCCAGTTGACTGATATAAAACAAATAAAAATTGTCCCACACAAATTAAAAAACTAGAAAATGTAAAATCATACAATCAAATGGACAATCAAATACTAAAATATGTATTAGTAATAGCAATTATGGAAAAAATAAAATAAAATAATCATTTTGAGAACAGATAAATTGTATAAAGAAATATATTGTGAAAATATAAGGAAAACTATATTAAGAGAAATATAACATATTAAATACTATCCATAGATATAACTAATTGTATAAAGAAGTTCATTATTTAAAAATAAAAGGAATTGTTTATGTTAAAGTAAAATAAAAGAAAGAATTGCATTAAAAAAATGAATTATCTTAGTTTAAACTAATATAAATAATAAATCGATGAAAAGTGCTAACAGCAATATAAAAATCAATATAACATATATGATTCACTCTATTTTCATTTTATCAAGCCGACAAAGGCAGTATACAGGCAGTATGTCTTTATCGTATTTCTAACAAGTGGATGTTTGGTGGGGACCTCATTTAATAGTGGAGTAATGTACATTACAATTCCAGCTTTGTTCGTCTTCACAACACTCAGGGTAAGTTTAATTTCTATTTTTTCAAATCCAATAATTATTTTATATTTTATCTTATTATGTGTTAAAATTATTTCAATAAAATTTATAATCTTATTTTTATATATACACACACACACACACCGGATGTTCATCGTTTATTACTTAGCTTTGTATTTCTAACACTATTAGGTGGGGGACCTCATTTAATAGTGGAGTAATATACATTACAATTCCAGCTTTGTTCGTCTTCACAACACTCAGGGTAAGTTTAATTTCTATTTTTTCAAATCCAATTAAGTCCTATGTCTAGGAGGAGACTCTCTGATTCTCTTCGGAGCTCAGAGGAACCGACTAGTTAGCTATTCTTCTCAAATCCAATCAAGTCCTCGCACCATGTCTATGTGTAAGTGGCTAGAAGGAGAGCCTCTGATTCTCTTCGGAGCTCAGAAGAACCGACTAGTTCGCTATCCAGAAGCGGATGTTCTGACGAACGTGTGTAAGCTAGGGCGCTCGGCAAAGTTCCAATAGGCCCCGATAAAACGCTGCACAAGTAGGCTAAGTTCATCCCGAATCCGCTTTGCGGTCGCTGGATGCGGTACAATCAGGCAGGTGCATAGGATGATGGATTTGTTTTTACATGGGCATAGGATGATGGATTTTTTGTTTTGTTTTTACATGTAAGAATTGTCTTTGGCCTAAACAAAATCTGGTGTGAAATACTCACACAACTTTCTTTTACTCCAGTTTTCAAAATGATAATTGACATTATATCAATTGAATTTAAAAACTCCTTTAGTTTTACTATTTATAATTTTTAATATTAATATTCCTGCCATCAGTAATTATAATGATATAATAATATCATTCCATAACAATTGTCTTTGGCCTAAAAAAATCTGGTGTGAAACACTCACACAACTTTCTTTTACTCCAGTTTTCAAAATTATAATTGACATTATAGTTTGTGTCTCCACCGACGTTCTGTGACCATGGTTGGTGTCTTTGGAAGCTCAATTATTTTTTTTTTTTCATTATTTGTAATAAAGACTATTAATAATAATATAGTTTGTGTACCAAATTTAATGAAATTCGTCGAAAACTGAAAAAAACTTTTCAGTAAAAGCGCATTCCGGTTTACTAATTTTGTATTAAAACTTAGAATTTTGGCCATCTATTTATTTCTAATTAATTTTGTTTGGATGATAGAATTGTATAATAAACTATGATATCACTTTAGAGAAGCTGTAACCCCAACCCTCCGCTAAAAGTGGCGTTAAAAGGAATTTTCCCAAAGTAATGTTTTAAAACATAGGTTGTAGATCTTTGTATATTTAGTTTATATGATATGAAGTTTCAAGTCTGGACCGCTTTCAATATACAAACACTAGAGATTACACAGAATTGTATTTAACAACAGACAATTCTTTTAAGCGACATAGTTGAACAGTTTAGAAATGTGTGTGAATCTATTTACAGCATTGATCCAAGTTGGTAATTCACAACGCCTGGGTTGGTATTTGACGCCAGTTTGAAATATACACAAGTAAAATTGGAACTATTGACCAATTATGATAAACATCTTATGATTGAATCCGGTATTCGTGAAGGTATCACTTCATGTGTTTCAAGACATTCCAAAGCCAATTTGTTGCAATTTGCTCAAGCCAAGCACTCCTAAAGGATTAATTTGGACATGTCAACGTACTACTGTTCACACTTACGATGCTCAAAGTTTGGTCCTGGGTTAACTGCCTTGCTGCATGTAAAAAGTAAAAATACAAAAAATACAAGTATTAAACATACCTGTTTAACACAAACTAGTACTAAACATAAAAGTAAAATTACAAAAAACACAAGTATTAAAACATCAAAAAACATAGTATACTAGTATTAATACACAAAAAAAATGAAACAATACATAAAACATAGTAGTACTAAACTTAAAAAAGTAAAAAATACAGAATACACACACGTATTAAAACATGAAAAAACATAGTATACTAGTATTAATACACATAAAAAAGTGAAACAATACATGTTCATAGTATTGGATGATAATATATTTAATGTTTCTAGCCAACTTACCCGCATGTCCTGTATGTCATCATCTACCAGCTCAACAAAAATATTAAAGTCCTTAGAATGTTTCTAACAATACATAAAGTCTTTATTCATAGTATAGGATGATATTATATTTAATGTTTGTAGCTAAATATTAACAAACTTAGCCCCAGCTAAAATATTATAAGTGTAAACATAATTTTATTTTCAAAACATGAAACATCAAAGTCTTTATTCATAGAATAGGATGATAATATATTTAGCCGCCTAGTCTAGGATGCCATCTCACGGCTCAAAAGCAATATTATGGTCCTTAGAATGTTTCTAGCTAAATATTGTAAGTGTAAACATAATTTAATTTAAACATGAACATAAACATAAAAAACACGAAGTATTTGTTCATCATATCAAAAAATGATAATTTAAAAAAATATTAAAGTGCTTAGCTAAATATTATAAAATATTAGCCCTAGTCCTGGTATGTCATCTCACGGCTCAAAATCAATATTAAAGTCCTTAGAATGTTTCTAGCTAACTATTATAAGTGTAAACATAATTTACTTTAAACATGAACATAAACATAAAAAACACAAGTATTTGTTCATCGTGTTGTATGATTATATATTTAATGTTTCTAGCTAAATATTATAAAAACTTAGCCCTAGTCCAGGTATGTCATCTCACGGCTCAAAAACAATATGAAAGTCATTAAAATGTGTTTAGCTAAATATTGTATCTAACTATAAATAAAAAAAAAACAATGTCTTTGTTCATAGTATTGGATGATAATATATTTAATGTTTCTAGCTAAATATTATAAAAACTTAGCCCTCTACTTGAAAAAAAAACAATAACTTTATTCATAGTATAGGATGATAATATATTTAATGTTTGTAGCTAAATATTATAAAAACTTAGCCCTAGTCCTGGTATTTCATCTCACGGCTCAAAAACAATATGAAAGTCCTTAAAATGTGTATAGCTAAATATTGTATCTAACTATAAATAAAAAAAACAAAGTCTTTGTTCATAGTATTGGATGATAATATATTTAATGTTTCTAGCTAAATATTATAAAAACTTAGCCCGCGACTTGGATGTCACATCTCACGGCTAAAAAACAATATTAAACTGCTTAAAATGTGTTTATCTAAAATATTATAAGTGTAAACATAATTTAAACATGAACAAAATATCAAAAAATATTAAAATCTTTAGCTAAATTTTATAAAATATTAGCCCTAGTCTTGTATCTCATCTCGCGGCTCAAAAATGATAATAAAGTCCTTAGAATGTGTTTAGCTAAATATTATAAAATATTAACCCTAGTCTTGTATGCCATCTCGTGGCTCAAAAACATTATTAAAGTCCTTAGCATGTTTCTAGCTAAATATTATGAAATCTTAGCCGCATGTTCTGTATGTCATCTCACGGCTCAAAAACATTATTAAAATCCTTAAAATGTGTTTATCTAAAATATTATAAGTGCAAACATGAATAGAATCCATAAAAATGCACAAAGTATTGAATATCAACTTTAGCTTAAGGATTAAAGTCCTTAGCTAAATATTATAAAATGTTTGCCCACGACTTGGAAGCCATTTCGCGGCTCAAAAACAATATTACAGTCCTTAAAATGTTTCAAGCTAAATATTATAAAAACTTAGCCCTAGTCTTGTATGCCATCTCCCGGCTCAACAACATTTTTAAAGTCCTTAGAATGTGTTTATCTAAAATATTATAAGTGTAAACATGAACAAAATATCAAAAAATATTAAAGTCTTTAGCTAAATTTTATAAAATCTTAGCCCTAGTCTTGTATGCCATCTCCCGGCTCAAGAAAAATATTACAGTCCTTAAAATGTATTTTAGCTAAAATATTATAAGTGTAAACATGAACAAAAAATATTAAAGTGTTTAGCTAAATATTACAAAATAATAGCCCTAGTCTTGTATGACAGTTCGCGGTTCAAAAACATTATTAAAGTCCTTAGAATGTGTTTAGCTAAATATTATAAGTGTAAACATGAACAAAAAATATTAAAGTGTTTAGCTAAATATTAAAATAATAATAGTAGCCCTCTATTATAAAATAGTAGCCCTCGACTTGGATGACCGTTCACGGCTCAAAAACAATGTTAAAGTGCTTAGAATGGGTTTATCTAAAATATTATAAGTGTAAACATAATTTAAACATGAACAAAATATCAAAAAATATTAAAGTGTTTAGCTAAATATTATAAAATAGTAGCCCTCGACTTGGATGACAGTTCACGGCTCAAAAACATTATTAAAGTCCTTAAAATGTATTTTAGCTAAAATATTATAAGTGTAAACATGAACAAAAAATATTAAAGTGTTTAGCTAAATATTATAAAACATAGCCGCAGGTCAGGCATGCCCATCTCCCGGCTCAAAAATATTCTTTTTACCTTAGATTGTTTTCAAGCTAGATTTTTCAAAACGTAGCCGCATGTCTCGCATGCCATCTCCCGGCTCAAAAATATTTTTTTTCCCTGGTTATAAATCAGATGGGGGTCTCATCGTAATTTTGTAGCCGCGCGCCAGACCCCTGCCTTCGGGCGTAAATTCATAAGTGCCTGGGGCTCAAAAATTTTGCCGCCAGAATCACCGAATTACATCTACTATAGAATGTTGAAGACTTTTGTTTTCGAGCATTCTTATAGTGTCAGGTTATCCTCTAGGGAAGATTGGTCAAGACTGGGTGCGTCTGGCATGATACCTGATATTTACTTCCGGTGTTCACGAACGGTTCCAGAATGGATAGTAGGTCTGGAGCTGCGGTCAATTTTGAGACCGGATATCATTTGACAGTATCTCTTGGTGATGGACCACGGTCTTGCAGACTGAGGTTTATGCTATTCTTTGTTGTGTTTTGAATGAGAGGGTACATGACACTAACTTAAAAGGTGTTTGTATCTGCTCGGACAGCCAAGCTGCGCTGAAGGCGCTGAGTTCATGTGTCTTCACTTCCAGGTTGGTGTTAGAATGTTCTAAAAGACTGGAAGAGCTTTCTTTTCTGAAGGATATGCTTCTAGTATGGGTGCCAGGTCACATGGGAATTTTTGGAAATGAGGAGGTGGATAGGTTTACCACATTAGGCGCCTCTCTTCCTTTCATTGGTCCCGAGCCTGCTGTTGGCGTGTCTTCTAGCACATGTCTGTCACGCTTCCAGACATGGACAGCTTTACAGCATTCATCCTTATGGATGAGCCCAGTTGGTTTTCGGAAGTCCAAAATGCTCATCGGGGGTCCGGACAAGGCCATTAGTGAGACGTTGCTCCGTTTTTCACGGAGCGCTCTCAGGCATCTGATTGGATCTCTTACTGGACATTGTTGTTTAAGGAGACATCTGTACTTAGTGGGGCTCATGGCGGATCCATTTTGTAGAGTCTGTGAGACACCCATCCATCTTATGACTGATTGCTTGGGTTGTGAGGAAATTAAGTTCAAGACCTTTGGTCGGAATAGGATGTCTGTGGAAAAGCTTAGGCTATTTCCGCTTAAGGTAATGGTCTGATTTATTCGGACTGCGGTGAATCTTAGATGGATTAGATCTGGATCTGGATTTTTGTTATAGGCCTGGCTTGTTGTTTTTCTTGGAGTAGCTGTATGGGCCCAGTGAGGCTTTGGCTGGCGTAGCCACAGACAAATAATAATAAATCGCCTTACTTGCAAGTAGTTTCGCCTTTTGTATAGCAACATTATGCTTAAGTTCATGCCCTGTGAAAGTTTACTCATCCGCGCCTTTTCTTTAAATTGAAGAACACAAAAGCCGCATCTTCGCCTCTCTGCTGTATCTCACCTCGGCGTCCAGTGAATCATCCACTTCAACTGCATTCTCTACGCTTCGCCACGCTTCATCTGTTTTCCTTCCCCTCTAACTACACATACACACACACATACCACACTCCTACATCCACTTCACCCATTTCCCCCTTTTCTCATCAATATCTTTGCCTTCTTCTAACTTCGCATCTGGCTAAAAGGTAATCTTTATCATATTCATATATACTTCATACATATACATGTTCTTGTAATTTCAGGGGTAATTTAATGTGATTTAATATATATTTATATATATATACTTTTTTTTTTTTTTTTTTTGGCGCATCGACAGCTAAGGTCATTAGCGCCTTCCGATTAATTTTTTCTTCTCGATCCGTTTACTGCTCAGTCATGATGGCACATGTTCTACTGGTTTACCTTTATGGCATCCAACACAATACTTTGACCAGCAAGGTATGGTGGAGCCTAAGGATGTCGAACATGGTTCCGCACATCTCCTCTTACACCATCAAACCAGTTGACGAGGGGGAGTGTGGATACCTAAACAGTGCCATCCTTTGTAAAAACAATCCATAGAGGGACAAGTGCTCTTCTGAGGATTGCCCCTCAAAATAATCTTACATAATAATTGTTCTCATATTGTTTGTATATTTTCATAGGTTTTATATAACTAAGGAAATTGAAATCAATATCTACTGGACTCAACTCATTACTTTATATTATCTTCCTTGTTTGGTGGCTATTTGCATTGAGGAGAAGTATTTCTATAAATATTCCTTCCCCTGGAATTTTTCCTAGATCTAATCGGGGCGTAGTACTTTTATAAATATTCCTACACCCCTTAAAAAATAGCTAGAAATCGAAAACATATATACACTATTTACACTCACTCATGCTATCATTTACTCCAATAAAACGTGCAAACTAATAAATACATTCATACAAATAAATACATTCTTACTAATAAATACATTTATACTAATAAATACATTCTTACTAATAAATACATTCATACTAATAAATACATTCAAATCTTACAATCACACGGAAGGGAGAGTACTCGATATTCCTCTCCCTTTTTACTAGAACTAATCTAACCTAATCCTAAATTTTATAATAAAAATTCATTCTCTTTAGGAAAGCAAATAGCCTTTTTTTATGGGAAGACCCTTCTTCTAAAATTGCGCGCAAATCATGTGGCAGGCCTGCTTGTTCTCTATATTGTCGCAGTGCCTGACACCCTTCTAATATATGTGATACCGTTAACCTTTCTCTACACCATAAACACCTTGGCGGTCTGGCTCCTATAAGGAGGTGACCGTGAGTCAAGCGTGTATGCCCAATGCTTAGCCTCGTGATTATTACCGATTCATGCCGCGGGAAACTTTCAGCTGTCGTTTTTCGCACACATGGTTTAATGCCCTTCAGTTTTTCATTTAGGGCGTCCCACTGTTGCTGCCATTTTTCAGTTAATTTTTCTTTTATGAGGATTTGTACATCCGTGGGACGTACAGGAATGACGTTGTTTATTTGCCTACAGGCTGCAGTCTTTGCCGCTTGATCTGCTTTTTCGTTGCCGGACACGCCAATGTGGCCCGGCACCCATACAAATATCACTTCCTGTCCACATGTGCTTAGTTGGTGCAAAGTTTCATTAATATTAACTATCATTGGATCAGCCGAGAATCTGTAGTGGAGAGCCGTCAATGTACGCAGAGAGTCAGATAGCACAAGTACTTTATTGTAGCTATTGGCTAGGGTGAGTTTCATCGCCTGACATATTGCGTACATTTCTGCCGTATAAACAGTAGCGTAAGGCGGAAGTGTCCATGTAAGGGTAACTTCACCTGTATACACAGCGCATCCTACACCGTTTTCTATCTTTGACCCGTCTGTAAAGACAGGCCGGTAATCGTGATAGAAATTTAAAATTTCGAGTAATTTTTGGCGATAGAAAACGGGAGGTGTCTCATGTTTTTTATATAATGACAGATCCACGCGAACGCAAGCGGAAGGAAATAGCCATGGAGGAGAGGTATTAAACCTCCACCTCTCTACTGGAAAAAATGCCAGTCCCTCCGCTTCCATAAGACATTTGGCTCTTAATCCAAGAGGTAGCGTCCGCGTGCTTCGCTGTGGAGATTCTTCAATAAAATGGCTCTCAAATATGGTTTGGAACAATGGATTCATTGATTTCCCCCATATTCCGGCAGCATAGCATAACGTCAGCTGTTCTCGTCTTAGTTGTGGTGGCATCAATCCTGATTCTACGTAGAGGCTTTGCAAAGGGCTGGTACGGAAGGCGCCTGTTATTAATCTTAATCCTTCATTATAAACTTTATCAAGTAATTTCAGGCGTGATTTGCGCGCTGAGCTATATATAGGAGCACCATATTCCAACTTAGATCTTGTAATGCATATGAATATGCGTCTTAAAATTTCGCGCTCTGTTCCCCATCTATAGCTCGACAAAAATTTCAATATATCTAGGGTCTTCTTTGCTTTAATACAAGTTGAGTCCAGATGTTCCTGCCATGTCAATCTTGAATCAAATATGAGGCCCAGAAACCGTGTGCTTTCTTTATATTCTATAGGTATACTGTCCAGATACAACGTTGGTGGGTCATGTTCAGTTCTTAGTCTACAAAAATGCATGCACACTGTTTTGGTTCTAGAAAATTTGAACCCATTTCTGGTAGCCTCAGCAGCCACACGATTTATTGCCTGCTGTAAGATTTCCCCAACCTCATCTATGTTATCGCCAGATAAATATATGGCGAGGTCGTCTACATATAAAGATACTTGTATTGGGTCTTCTACAGCTTCTGCTAGGCAGTTTACCGCCACTAAGAATAGTGTTACACTTAATACCGACCCTTGGGGAATGCCATTTTCTAATATTTTTGGGGCGGATAAAACCGACCCCAGACGAACTCTGAATCTACGCAGTTCCAAAAAGCTACGTATGAATTAGGCAGATTTCCCCTTAGTCCCCATTCATGACATTTCCGCAGTATTGCATGCCGCCAAGTAGTGTCATAGGCCTTCTCGAGGTCGAAGAACACGGCCAGCACGTGCTTTCTTCTCAAGAAGGCGTTTTGGATATATATCTCTAGGCGGCTCATTTGATCCAATGTAGATCTATATCTGCGGAATCCTGCCTGATGCTGACTGTAAAGCCCTCTGGTTTCTAAAACATGTACCAATCTGTAATTAATCATTGCTTCGAGGACTTTACTCAAGCAGGTGGTCAGCGAAATGGGTCTATAACTAGAGGGATCACTGGGATTTTTCCCCTCTTTAGGGATCGGTATTATGATGGATTCCCGCCAACTGTCAGGGTACTGCCCGGTCTCCCATATGCGATTACACAGCCATAGAAGCTGCTCCTTGACCGGAATAGTCAAATTTTTCAACATGGCGTATGGGATCCCATCCAGTCCTGGTGACGTATCCCTGGTTTTTCTAAGGGCATTTTCTAATTCATGTATTGTTAGCGGGAGATTATAATTTTCTAGAGTGACGGAATCAAAGTTGAGTGGCTGCAGCTCCACGTCAGCTTTTCGCCTAAGAAATCGGCCGAGTAGGCCTGGGAACCTGATATTTGGGCAAAGTGCCCAGCAAAATACTCAGCCACATCCTTTGGCTCAGTGACGACGACATTTCCTTGTAGGAGGGTAGGCACCGACGGTATTTTGCGGTTACCAGAAAGACTTTTCACTTTGTTCCAAACCTCTTTTAGCGTAGATGACGTAGATAACGTTGACACATACGAGGCTAGAGTTTCTCTTTTTGCGTTTTTAATAATTCGCCGTTCTCTGGCTCTTAATCTCTTAAAATTGCTTAAATTTTCTACCGTCGGGTGTCTCTTGAATCTATTGAAGGCCCGTTTCTTCGCGGCATTGGCGGTCCTACATTCCGCGGTCCACCAAGGAACAGGAGGTCGTTTGACTCTCCCACCGATCCTCGGCACCGAACCATCGGCCGCAAGCACCAATGCCTCAGTAAAGCTCTTCGTATCGGTGGTGACATCCCCAGTAAAAACTGGTGTCAACACGTTGGCGGAATAAGCGGGCCAATTTGCCCTCCTAATGTCGTATCTCTCAGGAGTGACAAAGTCAGACCTGGAGATGGAGCTGTTTACTTTAATTGGGAAGTGGTCACTTTGGAAGAGTTCTTCTAATGTTGTCCATTCTAGACGACCAGCTAAGGTAGGAGTTGCTAAACTCAGATCTATTGCACTAAAGGAACCAGAGTATGAATTGAAATGGGTTGCGGCACCGTCGTTAAGCAGTATTAAGTTGTGATTATGTATTATCTCTTCAAGAGACCTGCCTCGCGGATCATTTGAAGCTGAACCCCACCAGGTATTATGAGAATTGAAATCTCCCATAACCAGGATCGGTGCGGGCAGCTGCGAGAGCAGGTTCTCCAAATCACCCCTCCGCCAGTAAATGTCAGGTAGGTAAACACTTATTAGAGTGACCTGGAGCGGTGTCGCTAGACGCACAGCTACAGCCTGAAGATTGGTGTTGAGAGCTAGCCGCCTGCTGGGGATATTCTCTCTTACACAAACGGCAACTCCACCGTGCGCCCTTCCACCTGGGACTGGCTGTACCTCCTTACTATAGATTACATAACCGGGAATCCGTATAGAATATCCCGGACGAATTTTGGTTTCCTGAAGGCACATGCCAAAGGGTCGGTATTCCGTAACCATTCGACGTAAACCTTCCACATTGTTTTTATAACCCCGCATGTTCCATTGTATGATAGATTCAGTCATATCACAAAATCAAAGTGACCACTATGGCAGGAACGCTTATAATTGCAGTATACCTAATACTGGAGATAAAATATATTATATATTTAAATATATTCAGGCAAAATGATCTTGCTCCATATAGGCTATATAGAAGACTAATGAAAATTGTTAAAACAAGTATACATTCTAGATTGTTAACCATTATGTACGTTTTATTCAGTTATCGCTTTCTTCCTGGGTTTGCCTTTCGGCCATCCCTTCTTTTTGGTTCTTCTGGGAGGGCGATCTGAGATGTTTCACCCTCCGATTCGGATGCGTCTATGTCTGTTCCCAGGAGTTGCCATTGCCGGCAGGGGGAACAGACATTTTCGCTGGAGGAGCCAGCTCCTCCAGGTAGATTTTTCGTTCTACCACCCCGGGTCACCTTAGATGACAGGGGTAGTGGTACAATTTTTGCCTGCTTTCTTTTAGGAGACTGGCGAGGTGGGCTTACCACCTGCCAAGCATCCAGTGAGGAAGCAGGATTCGTTGGTGAGGTAGATCTCACTTTAGTTTGTTTTTCCCCTATTACGCTAGGGGTTGGCGTGGCTAACTTTGCAGTTAGCGATGTCCCTTTTTGGGAAGTTGTTTTTGGTGGTGGGACTTCGCCCACCTTAATAATATTACTCTTTAAGACCGGGGCAGGGACCTTAAATAGCTCAGCGTTGAGCGCGGGTGCTTTAACTTTATCTGAGAAGCTTACTTCTTGGATAACGTAAGATTTACTTTCAACAATTGCCCTAGCTTCATGATAGGGCAACTGCTGAAGTGTCTTTCTTTATCCTTTGAATTTCTTTTTCTTTCTTCATGGTGGGGCACCCTGCAGCTCGAGCATTATGCTCTCCTCCACAATTAACACACTTAATTGGCGGAGTACACTCCCCTTCATGGGAAGGTTTTCCGCAAGCACAAATGGATTGTGTAGCGCTGCAGCGTTGAGCCGTATGTCCGAATCTCTGGCAGTTAAAGCAACGCATGGGCGAAGGAATGTAAGGCCTTACCTTTAATTTGTAGAAGGCAGCGTCTATTGTGGAGGGGGGCTTTGGTTTATCAAATGTTAGCACTAAGGAGGCAGTTTCGATTAGGTTTTCTCCCTGTCGCCTCTTTATTCTTCTAACTTCCAAAACCCCTTCATGAGCTAAGCCATCTTTTATATCCTCCAAGCTGCTGTTTAGAAAGTCTTTACAGCTAATTACTCCTTGCGACGTGTTTAGTCGCCTGTGTGGGGTGGTTTCCACTTCCGTGTCTAATAGTTTATTTATCCCCATTATCGCTAAAGCTTGGGCGCGGGATTCGGCTTCAATACAAATCGAGCCGTCTCCCTGTTTCCTGATGCTTTTGGCTTTACCAAGTATATTTTTAATTTCCTTACATAACTTGAAGGAACACGTTTTTGCAAATGTACCAACCTTCCTCTTTATCACAAAATACCTCGCCCAGTTATTATCCTCAAAATTCAAAAAAGGGGTTCTTTCACCGATTCTTTTATTAGTGTTACCTCCCCTGGCTTTCTTCCTTGGTGGTGAAGAAGGGGTGAAGGGTTGCAATGTGACTGCCAACCCTTCCGCATTAGTGGTCGCTTTATCCATCGAAATATTCCGGTCCTTGCCAGTGTCATTAGCCAATGATTGAAATCCAGAGGGGGGAATAGACGGGAGAAGGCATGTAGGAAAATTAGAAGTAGGAGGGTTGAAGCAGGTAGTTGATTGGGTGACGAGAGGGGTACTGTTAGGAAGAATAGGTGAGGGATAAGGATTAATAGGAGTTGGAAAGTTGTCCATTTTTGAAGAGGTGGACGCCTCTAAAGTGTTATTATTTGACGAAGGATTCATTTTGTTCCCACGAGTATTCAAGGATAGACGGTCACCCACAGCAGAGCCTGGTACTGCTGTTCTTATGACTGCTGCTTGAGGATATTCAACGGTTGGCTTCTCTGGCGGTGACCAGTGCGATGCGGACCACACCTACAGCTGCAATGGAGACCTTATTAGGAATTCCACCGCTCTTTGTAGAGGTGAAAACTATGGCAATGAAAGCCTGTTATAGAATTAAACAGGCAGGTTTTTGGCAGGGTAAGCGATATGGTCACTCTACCATTCATCGCGAGATGCTTTTGAAGATTCCTGTTGCAGGTTTTCCCTCTGATAGAATGTTGAAGACTTTTGTTTTCGAGCATTCTTATAGTGTCAGGTTATCCTCTAGGGAAGATTGGTCAAGACTGGGTGCGTCTGGCATGATACCTGATATTTACTTCCGGTGTTCACGAACGGTTCCAGAATGGATAGTAGGTCTGGAGCTGCGGTCAATTTTGAGACCGGATATCATTTGACAGTATCTCTTGGTGATGGACCACGGTCTTGCAGACTGAGGTTTATGCTATTCTTTGTTGTGTTTTGAATGAGAGGGTACATGACACTAACTTAAAAGGTGTTTGTATCTGCTCGGACAGCCAAGCTGCGCTGAAGGCGCTGAGTTCATGTGTCTTCACTTCCAGGTTGGTGTTAGAATGTTCTAAAAGACTGGAAGAGCTTTCTTTTCTGAAGGATATGCTTCTAGTATGGGTGCCAGGTCACATGGGAATTTTTGGAAATGAGGAGGTGGATAGGTTTACCACATTAGGCGCCTCTCTTCCTTTCATTGGTCCCGAGCCTGCTGTTGGCGTGTCTTCTAGCACATGTCTGTCACGCTTCCAGACATGGACAGCTTTACAGCATTCATCCTTATGGATGAGCCCAGTTGGTTTTCGGAAGTCCAAAATGCTCATCGGGGGTCCGGACAAGGCCATTAGTGAGACGTTGCTCCGTTTTTCACGGAGCGCTCTCAGGCATCTGATTGGATCTCTTACTGGACATTGTTGTTTAAGGAGACATCTGTACTTAGTGGGGCTCATGGCGGATCCATTTTGTAGAGTCTGTGAGACACCCATCCATCTTATGACTGATTGCTTGGGTTGTGAGGAAATTAAGTTCAAGACCTTTGGTCGGAATAGGATGTCTGTGGAAAAGCTTAGGCTATTTCCGCTTAAGGTAATGGTCTGATTTATTCGGACTGCGGTGAATCTTAGATGGATTAGATCCGGATCTGGATTTTTGTTATAGGCCCGGCTTGTTGTTTTTCTTGGAGTAGCTGTATGGGCCCAGTGAGGCTTTGGCTGGCGTAGCCACAGACAAATAATAATAAATCGCCTTACTTGCAAGTAGTTTCGCCTTTTGTATAGCAACATTATGCTTAAGTTCATGCCCTGTGAAAGTTTACTCATCCGCGCCTTTTCTTTAAATTGAAGAACACAAAAGCCGCATCTTCGCCTCTCTGCTGTATCTCACCTCGGCGTCCAGTGAATCATCCACTTCAACTGCATTCTCTACGCTTCGCCACGCTTCATCTGTTTTCCTTCCCCTCTAACTACACATACACACACACATACCACACTCCTACATCCACTTCACCCATTTCCCCCTTTTCTCATCAATATCTTTGCCTTCTTCTAACTTCGCATCTGGCTAAAAGGTAATCTTTATCATATTCATATATACTTCATACATATACATGTTCTTGTATTTTCTGGGGTAATTTAATGTGATTTGATTATTGTTTTCCATTTATTCATTTTATTGTGTTTTCCCTCCGCTTTAAGGTACCATCCCTCTTACAACCACATTACTATATTTGGCAAAAACCCACACCACCAAAACTTTACTAAACGTATCAATTAAAGACAATTTTTCTATTAAGTTATAATATTAATTGTATGATGGATGCAAGAAATTATATCTATTTTAATTGAAGAAAATTGAGAAAAATGCGAGCTTGTTAGCAAAAAGGGTAACCCAGGTAGTTCTTCTTGTATTGTTACAGAAACAGTTCATGAACCTTGATAGCATTGTCTATCCCTTCTTCTCACAGGGGCAGATTTGAACGAACAATTAGAAGACATTCCTTCAAGAGAGTTTTGTTGTAGACACCGAAGCAGAACACTTCAGGAAACGCTCGCTATCTTAGAATCAGTGCAGTTCCAGAATATATTAATAAATTTATAATAGTAGTTATTATTTTATTAGAATATATTTATTGTTAGCAGTGGTGATTACTTTCTTATTTCTGATACTTCTCTCTTAAACATATATACTTACAAAGCCCTTTACAAAACCGCTCACGCCACAAGCTACCACTACGCCATCAACCCTCAACACACCAATCACATTTCAATTGTAATAAAAGAAAAAGCCAATGCATGTTTCACTCCGGATTTTCAATTTTTAAAAAAGTGAAATTGTGTAAGAAAATGAAAATGCCCCCAAAAAAAATTATACGCATTTATCTAGATCCAAAATCTAAAAGTGTTTGTTATTTTATTTAACATCTCTTGAAATCGTGTCCTAGGTTGTTTTTTTTCTTCTTTCCAAACAAACTTGTTTTCTTTAAATAATGAATAAAATTAAACCCAAACTTTTTCTTGTGCAAAACAATCGACATAATATCTTAATAAATGGGAAAAATATTTAGTTGCTCTGGTCCATATACTGAACATAAAAATCAAATTTCGCTCATAAATTAAGTATTTATAAAACAAAATGACATTTTGTATAATTTTTTTTTTTTGGTTCAAAAAATCCTCAACATTATTAAAATTTATCTTCTGGTTTACAAATTCAGTTGTTTACAACTTTAGAATGACAAATAGTTCATAATTTTTTTTTTTTTACATTTGTTGAAACAAAACACTTGTATTTGTTGCAGATAAAAACAGACATTCTAATGCCAACACATTAAAATAATTAGTTTAACTTTTAACAATACGTTTTATTATAAATTTTCAAACTTCTTAACATTTACATGATTGATTCCTTCATCCTACATCCTCCCTTTCTTCATCTTCCATTTATTTGAAGTGATTCTGGGCATGCTATGAAACAAGATTCATTTCATTATTGAATTCAACGCCGGATTTTGGATTTATAATTTCAATTTCAGCAATGTATCGTCAACTGTTTCGTCAAATATAAGAAGATCATTATATTAAGCAGAGAGAAGTATCGTTCATCTCATTCGGTGTAACCTACTTATTAAGTAAATTTGTAAGAGATATATAGAATTATAGAATTGGATTATATTTTGGATAGATTGGATTATATTAGATATATAGAATTGGTAAGGTTGTACATATATATAATTTATACTTTCTCTTACACCGGAAGAAGCGTAATTATTGCGAGCATTGAAATTTCGTTATCAATGTGTTGAGGACTCCCTGAGTACTAAAAAAAAAAAAATGTAGGAAAAAAAAATTTGTATGCGTGTGGTCAAAAAAATCTTAAAACCAAAAAATGGCAGAATGCTCAATGTACTTGATATTCCGTTTGGATACTACCATCTTCACATGAAGGTTTTGTTATCTACAAAATCCATCAACGAGAAGTGCAACTTTAGTGATTTTTTTCTAGTTTTGCGCAATTCTTTCCAAAAGAGACTTAATGATCTTTCTTTAAACTTCGTACACAATATGCATTTTTTATTTGATACTTTTTACCGGAAAAAATTGATCGGTGTCACTACATTTCAATTATTTATGTAGGTGCATGTTTTAGCGCTGTACAGTATAATCATGTAGTGGAAGAAAGAAATAAACGAAAATAATAGTTTTGAGTTTAGAATATTTTATAGTATCCAAAATAGTATTTTGTTAATGTTTTAAATATATCTTAGTGCAGCGAATTTACCTTCAAAAAGAGTGTATTTTAGAGTCAGGTATACTACAATCTAGGTCATTGCTATTAGGGAAACAAAGACACAAAAATCCGTTAATTTAATACAATGCGACTTGGCCAACTGTTTTGTTAGAGAGCATTCCTTCGGACAGACAGCCCTTCTGCCTTCAAACAATATAGTCTGTATTCTGCTTTGAAATCCAGAACACTTCACGAATCGCTCAGTGCCAATAATAGATATTTGCCTTTATTCTAGATATAAATCATTTATTAAGATATCATTGTGATATTGTAAAGTACTTAAATTTGCTTAGAGAATAATATATTTATTTATAAAACAGTGGTGATTTCTTGATTATTGCTAATACTTCATTCTCTCTTAAACTTATACACTTACAAGCCCTTTTACAAAACCGCTCAAGCCACTACGAAAACACAATCGCCAATCACATTCAATTTCTATCTGCCTCCTGTACCAACTACCAATATATACCCCACCACCTACCTTATACGCCCCACCACCTACCAATATACACCCCACCACCTTTAAGACTTCACACCTGATTATAAAAAAGATAGTCCTCCTCATGTTTTCATTATATAAACAGGACTATTTTATAAATATATAAATATCAACATTAAACAGTAGTTTTTATTGCTTGTCATTAAACTATGGCTCTTTTAGAGCAGAATTTAATGCTTCAAACTTTTAGTGAAACCATTTCTTACTGTCCACTGTCTTAAATATTGAAATTCAGGCAAGTCAAAAGGTAGCACCCTAGTTGTTATTTTTAACGTATTGCCAAAATAATGTTAAATAGCCAGCAGCCATATCTCTAAGTTCGACAATTGATGCTGGTTTCAAAATGACTATATACGCTATGAGTCTAATTTTGTTTTTAAATCCTACGCCGGATGCTATTATATACTTGTTCGTAATTAGGCAACGTGTAGACCAATGTCTATTAGCTAGTTCTAAATAGGATAGTTCATCTATTTTATTACCTAAATTCTAACAGCACTTTAGGTGACGGATAGAGCCAAAATCTCCCTCCCTTTATAGAATGGACAGATTTTCTTACTATGAATTATTCCCAGCCTAAATAAGTAGGAAGGTAAGTAAGTAATCATGGCATGTCATGATTCTAAAATTAGCCAGAAATGCAGAACATAACGAAGATGGCGGGATATTTTCTCTTAATAAAGACCTTTATTGTTTTCTCACCATGTTCAAGTTACCTTTGCGTTGAACTTGGTTGGTAAAATCTGCTCGAATTTGAGCCTTCGTGCTTCTAAAAGACATTGGTGCTTACTATGAAGATCCCATTTTCCTTGAATTCGAGAATTATTTTATTTTTCTGCCTGCTAATTTTAAAACCGGAGGACTGGAATACTTTATTTTCTTGAGACATTGCGAAGTTGCAATCGTGCCGCCCTCTATGGACCAATGTGATATCAGAAGATAAACATATTAGAATGAAGCGGTATTCACTAGTTCGGAGACACTGCTGAAGTTTGGTCAGTTCTTGCCAGGTTGATCTCAACATTTAGAGAGCGCTCATTATTTAGAGAGCGCTCATTATAAACAAAGCTCAGAATGCAGAAGAAGTGAAAATCTATTCTTAGATTAAAGAAAAACCAAGATAGATTTTTAAAATTAGGTTTCTCTTTGCTGGAATATAACCATCCAGTAGATTGCTTCAAACCCTGAAAGCAATTGTCAGGATGCATTTTCTTCAATAGAGTTGTTCACTAGAAGACTGGTAAAGTTATTCCTAGAAAATTTTCAATAAATTTTTAATATTTAATAACAATAATTACACAATGTCAGATCTGAATATGTGGATGGGTCCGCAGTGTTGGATAACATCTGGTATTTTAACGTCGAAGCATGCATATTTCTTATATTCCTGATCAGTTTCGGATTTTCATCCATCGTCAGAATATAAGATGCCTCAATGCCTTCCATCCATCGAAGGAATATAAGAAACATGCATGCTACGAAGGATACATACCAGAAATTACACAATGCTTGATATATCCAATTTTATATTCTTTTGAATAATTTAATTTTCTATTTTAAAAAAACTTGTACAGTAATCTCTTTTTCTTTTGTCTTTGATTTTTGTTCAATCATCAAATTTATATTTGGTTTTACACATTAAATGTTTTTCCCCTTCAAATTAGTTACATTAATTTTACCAAAATCGTTTTATATTTTTACCAATTTATTCTATAAAATTGCTTAGTGCCTAAAATTAATAAATTACTTATCAATAACTGATGGTTCAGATTAATCATTAACAATAACTGATTAGATTAAGCCTAAAGTCCTTATTTTATGAATTTATTAATTAAAAAAAATAAATGAATTGCTCACACTCTGTTAGAGTTGAAAAAAAAAAATACAAAATCATCACAATAGTATTTCATATAACTTCTTACCATGTTTTACCTTTAATTATTACATTTATTTCTTGTAAACATCAGTGGATTGACCGATCTGACCTAAGGTTCCGCCAAAATCTATCAGCTAAGTGCGGCTTTATTTTACTTATTTTTGTTTCTTTTTTCAGGTTTTTATGTTTTTCTTGAAAACACTGCAGCGACTTTCTTTAAGCTTCGCATACTAACTACAGATGGACAAAAAGGCCTATCACTTTTATTTGAAAAATTTTTGCCAGAAAAATGGATTTTTGTTAAGGATGGAACGGATCTAAAGTGCTATTTCAGTTTACCACACAATACTATCATCTGTTAGTAATACTATCACTATAATATTATCACTAATGCTATCAATATTAGTTAGAATTAAATATGTTGTTGAAATACCGAGTTTGAAGAAACTTGGATGATCGGAAGTGCGTTTTTACTGAAAAGTATTTTTTCAGTTTCCTGCTAATTTTTCTAAAAAGTTTCCAACGATTTTCTTTAAACTAAGTATGTGAACTACACAGCTTTTATTAGCAACATTATTTCTAATCCATTGTAGTGGACAATACAATTCTACCATCTAAAAAACAAATTAATTAGAAATAAATAGATTGCCAAAATTCCAAGTTTCAAGAAAATTAGTAAACCGGAAGTGCGTTTTTACTGAACAGTTTTTTCAGTTTTCGCGATTTTCTCCATAAAAACACCGTCGAATTTCATTAAATATGGTATACTAACTAAAAAATTTATCAATTACAATTTTGTAAACTGCAGTAAGAGAAAGAAAAGAAGGTTAGCAAATGATGAGGTGCCCAGAATGGTCCTTGAGGAAAGCGTCCAAAGGACAAAGAGAGTTGGTCGTCCGAAACTCCGATGGGTTGATGGCGTCAGCGAAGACTCTAAAAAATTATTAAGAGTGAGAAATTGGAAGGCTGCCGCACTAAACAGAGAGGACTGGAGGAAGCGGATGGAGGAGGCCAAGGCTAGTAATGGGCTGTAGAGCCATGGATCATCATCATCAGTAAGAGAAAGTTGTGTGAGTGCTTCATCATCATGCGAGTTCGGTTCGGACAGTGATACAGTTAACTACAGTAAAATTGCTCTCTGGTCTTTTAACTTAAAATACTGTTTTAAGATCCAATTGAAAGGTGATTATAGACATGAGCTCAGTGTTTAATATTGCAAAATTTTAAAGAAGTCCGTGGAGCTGTTTTTGAAATAATTGGAGGAGATCAATAACTAAATTGTTACTATTTTCTATTAACTTTTTGAAGCCAACTGTAAGTAGAAGATTTCTTATTTTATTTACTTTAGTTCTCTGGGAATAGTTTCAAATCTTATATATCGCTGTCTAAAATAGGTCAAATCATAATGGGCAATACAGATAAAGTTTTAGCTGCGATTCAATCTTTAAAAAGTAGCATTACTGATAAACAGTAAAAAGATTGATGAAATGAAGCAAATAGTTTCAGACACGAATACCAAACTTCGAATAATTGAAAAAGAATTAGAAGTATTTAAAAATAGAAATGAACAGATAATAATTGATAATTCAAAGAAATTAATAATCGACAGAATTCGACAGATTTTATATTTAGAAAGAGAAGCAAGATGTAAAAATCTGATAATTTATGGTTTGAATTTTCAATCTCTAGACAGAGAAGGCTGTTTGCGGGAAATTGTTAACTTCATGGTTAAAAAATTGGAGTTGGAATGTAATGCAAATGATATTGTTTATTTCCGAAAATTAGGTACAGGTGCTGCTAATAATCCCCTATTGGGTAAAATTGGATTCTGAAAGTAAAAAGAGGGAAATGTTATCGAAAAGCATGCTGCTCAAGAGGTCCAATTATTTTTTAAATGAAGACTTCTCTAGAGAAATCAGGGAAGAAAGAAAAATTCTTTATAG
>JAAEAF010001584.1:0-103267 GCA_011037195.1 Triatoma infestans | reverse complement strand
AAATCAAATCAAACTTTATTTGCTATAAGATTACAAATGAGCCTGTTAAGCAAGTGAGTTGGCTTTTCAAACTGGACATACACTGAATAAATACAATCGAATTCTAACTACATTCCAAAAATTATAACTAATTAACTAAAATAAATTCCTTGTAACAAATTACACTAATTACAATTACAGAAATTACAATAATAGTGATAATATTAATTTACATGATCAAAATGATTGAAGAAAAGGAAAGACGAAAATGGGGTAAATAATGAAGAGGAAACAAAAAGCAAAACAAACAAAAAATGAAACTTACTACTAAATAAAAAGCATTATTACTACCAGAGAAATTCACTCTATAATAAGAGATAGAGAACAGAATATTAGTTATGAAATGAAAGTTAATAATGATATAAAAAATTAAAAAAAAATAAATAATAAATTTTAAACAAAGGAAATTCATAATATAACTGTACATAATGATGATTAATTAATACGAGCTCGAATATATTCGACAATTAAATGAGGTGGTTAAAAAAAAAAAGCTGCTATCATTAGCTACAGCTTACTACATATAGAAATATAAGATAAACTGACAAAAAGTACAAAAATAGAAATGATATTTTACAGTTATCCTACCTTTGATATTACAAATTTAAAATAAATTCTCTCAATCTCAATGTCTTGGAAATATAAAAATTTATATTTTTCAATTTACACACCGAATCAAGTACTAATAACTTCTCGAATTCATGCTGTAATCAATTAGATAAATAGGAGCATAAATATCTAGCCCGAAAATAATTATACAATGAGCACACAAGCATAAAATGTAAGAGGTCATCGGAGCCTTTGAGACAGACAGGGCAACCACCCTCCAGATTGAACCGTCTTTTTTAAGCCCTTCACAGAAATACTAATATATCTTTTGGACACGGTTCTCAGTTGACACAAAGCTCTAGTAAATTCAATAGGACATCTTGAATAAAAATAAGATTTGCTTTGACCCAGTGTGCTAATATTGCGATAGTAATTATTAAAATTAGAAGAAATCGCATTGTCAACATCCTTGGTTAATAGATGATTAGTCAGTCATCTTTGTTAACAAATTATTAGATGATGTAAGCGAGTTTTGAGAGAACCAGACATCCTGGGCATCTATTGAAAACAATGTCTCTCTTAACTTATAAGTCCAATTAAAGGAAATCTTTTTATTGTCCACTTTTTCTAATAGGGCGTCATAACATAATCGAGGGAGTCTAAAAGAAGGCATTTCTAATAACTTCAACCACCACATGCGTTTAACGAGATCCTACAGTAAAGATGTGCAACGCCTGTCTCTAATCGTACACATGAAACTGGGGGTGTTAATAGGTACTTTAAGTAAAAATTTAATCTCCGAATAGCAGAGCCCCCCCCCCCATATCTCTGAAGCATAAAGAAGAATCTTACTAACAAGATTTAAATCTAATTAATATCTCTGGGCTTGAATTAAAAACCGGGTCTGAAATTCTGGACCGGGCTCTTTATTAACTATGGTTCAGTCGTCTTCATTGTGGGGTAATTTAAAAGCATTTTTAGCATAACAGCCCATTAGGGTCGATTTGGCAAACAGCGACCTATTATTGGGAGTGGACGGTGGTAAAACCACAGCAATATCCCACAACCTGTTTAGTTTTGGCCTTCGCTACCTAGATTCACTACTCATTGTAGTTCGCCACGTTTTCTCACAATGAAAAGATTGACCTGATAATGGGCCCAAAGGATTGATAATTGGCATAATATTAACACAAAAGATACTTAAGAGACCGGAAAAAAGGAGTTTATTAATGTAAAAGAAGTGTAAAAAAAAAGTTTGTATAATTGTAGAACGTTCTAAAAAGCAATTTTGACACAGAGAACATTTAATGAAAGTTAATAAAATGAAAGAGCTCTGAAATACTACACTATATTCAGTAGCTATATAAAAGTGGCCTTTTGTAGCCGCTGGTACAGGGGGGCAGACTCTTACAGCATTTTTAACAGTACTGCTTCTAATAAAATGAAGATACTCTTATTTTCTCTACAGTTCTACTTTTACTCTTTATTATTAGCATGAGAGGGGTAAAAGAAGTGAATGGAAGGGGAATCAACGGTTGTTCTCGGAAGGGACACAACAATTTGGTTTAATATAATACATTTATATTTATAGACCCTTTAATATTTGTTATTACTTCATTTCTCATCGCTATTTATTTATTTATTTAGTTTGTTTCTAAAAACTCGGTTTCAAAAATTTGAGCAGTCCCTAGCTTTCTGTATAAGGGACGACCAAACATAATTTATTGAAATAAATAAAATATAAAAAAAAAAAAGATCCGTATTGTTTAATTGCTGCAAGTAAGAGGAACTATTGCGATTAAGTCAAATATTCGATATCTAGTTTTCATCGGTAATGCACGTTTGCAGGTTTCCGGTGTGTGAAAAAGTCGTTTTTTAAAAATGGGTCTCTGCGTGTGGGTTTTTGTTTGTGTGAATGGGAGGATGATTGTTGGATTATGTGTCGTAGCATGCTTCATTATTTTAGTTGTGACCGGGTTCGAATCCTCATCCATCGTCAGAGTAAGGTTTTTGGCCAACCTTGAGAGAAAAATCTTACTCTGACGAAGATGAGAATCCAAAACTGGTTAAAACGAAAATAATGATGCATGCTACGACGGATAAAATCATAGATATTATTTGGTTGGTCCAATGCTGATGGCGGTGTCTACTGGTGTACGAGTATAATATACAACTGCCAGAGAAAGCAGTTGTATCCCTCTGTACCATATATAATAAAACAAATGAGTAAAATTTGATGTGCATAGAAACTATCATTTTATATATGACTGTATTATCAGCAATAGACCACACTGGGCGTTGCTGAGTCCTTCACGGAACTCTCTTAGGCATCTGGTTGGATCCCTTACTGGACATTGTGATTTAAGGAGACACCTCTACGTAATGGGGATCATGCCGGATCTCTTTTGTGGACTCTGTAAGACAGAAGAGGAAACACCAATACATTTTATGACAGATTGCTTGGGTTGTGAGGAAATTAGGAGGGTCAGGACCTTTGGTCGGAACAAGATGTCTGTGGAAAAGTTTAGGGTATTTTCCTTTAAGTTTATTTTCCGATTTGTTCGGATTGCAGTGAATCTCAGGTGGATTAGAGCCAGGTCTGGATATTTGTTCTAGACCCGGTTGGTTGTTGCCTTTCTTGGGGAAGCTACGTGGGCGCAGTGGGGCTCCCTACTGACAAATAATAAGAGAAAAACTCGTGTGGGCGTTTTACGCTAGATTTTTTTCCCTAAACATTCTGTCCCTGAAGAAACCCTATAATTACAAAATGTCTACCTACAAGATATGTTAAATTAACAACATCAAACAACTTCTCTAAGTACTAGGAATACTCTCCCTTCTGAAATCTGCTGTGTCAAAATGGCAATTTCTTACTGTAAGGAAGACTTACTTCTTCTATGTTGCACTAGATTTCACTGTATAGATACATTCTCTTAAGTCAGTCAATCTTTATTCAGCAGTATTTCTTATGTTTCAGATAAATTAAAAATATAAAAGTTACCAAGATGGAGTCCACTATCTAGTCATTTATTCCAGTATACTTCAACTTGGTGAGTAACTCTTTTAATAACATTTATCTGAGTGAAAATTTAATTTTTGTATTGTATTTATGAATGAAAACAAAATAGTATATATAAAATTGATAATTGAAAAAGATAATAATTAACGTCAAAGAAGATTGGATGAATACTCCAATAATACTCAAAAGTTCATTATTCTTATTTCCAAGAATATTTTGTGTTCTTTTTATTATTAAAAGGGGTTTTTGAAATAGTTATTTTTATTTGACATGAGATTGAAATGCTACTTTTACGCCTACAAGTACAGGTTTGCCCATACCAACGGAAGCGAATATGGCAATTGATCGAGCGAGAGTTGTACAAAGATTTTACCCTTGTGATCAAAAGCGATGTACAAACTGGTAAGAAATGTACTATAACCTCTAAGAGAATGTTGTTTTCATAAAAGGGAAGGTTACCTCTAATAAGGAAGTATAACATTGGGTTAAGGTTTAGCAAAATTATATTATTAAAGGTATATTATTGAAAAACCCTCAGCCTATATTTAAAGTTTTAAATTCCTAACATAGTGTATTTTTTGTCTCAGTGTTTCTGGACCACTTTCATGGCTAATACATTGCAGTTACATAATAACAACAACTGTATTGACCATGTGCGCTGTTATTATACAGAATAACAAATAAAATACAACACACCATCTCGTCAAGATAAACGTAAATTACAGATAAAGATATACAACTCAGTTCCCTGAAGATGACTTGGTTACCAAATCGAAAAGTTTGGAAATAAAAACAATAAAAGCATTGAGAATTATCAACGATATCCCGGAATTAACAAGACCAAATATGAATTAATAAATCAAATCAATAAATGAATAAATAATAATAGACGTAGAAAATAAAATTAAAAATTTTACTTTGCTTGAAAAATATAAACTTTTTTTTTGTTTATTTATTTAAATTTTCTTTCTTCCTTTTTAAATAAATAATTTATAGAAACAACACTAAACTCTGTTAATACCTATTTAGTTCTAAAATAGAAGTTCTCATTTTTACTGCGCTCTCAACAAATTTATGTAAATTCTTCAACTAAAACCCACTGTTTACACTTAGCAATTTCATTAATGATTCTTCTTCATTAAAGTTTTATTGTATATACAGAGAGAGTGAAACACCGTCCTCAGTGACCCTTGATAGAGGGCACTTCAAGAAAAAAATGTATTAAGTGGCCCTCAAACGGTCAATATTAATTCAATATCTTTTATTATCAATATTTCATCAATATATTGGAAATGATATGACACGGTATGATCTAAATACATATACAATCAATATTTAGTTGTGAAAATATTTGTGCGTGTGAAGTTTTTGCTAAAAATGAAAAATAAGGATAAAGCGTGTATTGTTATTATTTTGACAAATGTGGGTGCGAGAAAAAAGTGTAGAAAAGACGTTAGGTAAAAAAAGAAAATGGATATCAAAAAGAAAAAAGTTCAATCACCTAAATCTTATACAATATTATATTAGGCAAAAGGAACCTGATGATTATAAAAATTACTTAAGGATGAACAGCGAAATATATGAACAGTTGGTTAGTCCTTTTTTCTTATCTTTGTTGGAATATAGATCTGATGACGTATTCCACAGTTCTGGCAATTCTCTGTATATGTTTATAAAAGTTTATCAATATTTCCCGTTCATTTTCATCTTCATTCACCGAATCGGGCGATAACGGCGACTATGCATTTGCCGCCAGGTTATAGATGAACTAACCAAGATTGTCAATCATGCGCAAGAACGACCAAATTTCATCAATATGACTGACTAGCTCCGCCTAAAATATTGACGAGTATTTTCAGGACCCCTGAAAATCCGTCAATATATTGACAATATATCAATAATTGCCCTCATACGGCCCATAATATTGTCAATATTTGTAACAATGTCTGAAATATTGACAATATTATGATCGTCTGAGGGCCGCTTTAGACTCATTGGCTCTTTTCTATTGCACGAATCGTATATTTCACCTGTTTAAATAGATATTCTTTTGCCATTTTTAAACAACCTTGTAATCAGAGACATTTTCCGTGGTAACCTGCTTTATTTTGTGGTCATCGACTGGTTTCGGGCGTTCGCCCATCTTCAGGATGCGTTTGTCAGACAGGAGATAACACAGACTTGCACAGAGCAAATTCAGTTTATACACTGACAGTCAATGTATAAACAGTCTGTACAGTTTATACAGTCTATACAGAGTGTATAAACTGAATTTGCTCTGTGCAAGTCTGTGTTATCACACTGTCTGACAAATGCATCCTGAAGATGGGCGAACGCCCGAAACCGGTCGATGACTACAAAATGAAGCTGGCTGCCATGGAAAATGTCTCTGATGCTTTCCAGCTATGCGGAACCAACCACCACAACAACCTTGTAATAATCACAGTCTCAACTGACATATTATGATTCTTTGTTGTTTGATTCGTTCAGCAATATAAAATTCACCACCTCTTTCAAAAGTGGCTGTGTATAAAATGTGGATTATAATTGGAGTTCAGTATGCGATGCATATGTTGACCCTCAAATGATTTGACTATCTTTCAAGTAAAACAGATTTGAATTGAAGCAATGATTCCGGTAGGAAACCACAGTATACCTCTTAAAGGAATGAGGAGGCTCGCCCTTCCCCTTTTGTCAATCTAATCTGATCTAATGATTCGGTATTATTGATATCATATAAAACTGGATTACTTATTATACTTAATATATTATTGATATGAACAAACCAATAATTTTTTTTTTTTTTTTATGGGTTGTCGAATTAATTACTGATTTCAGTACTTACAAAAATTTCAAATAAACCTTCAACAGTTCAAGGTTGCTCAAATTTGAGCAAATACATATTATGTACCAACACACACTATCTTCAATTGATATTAACAGATATGTATATATAACTTTTCCTTTATTTCTCAGCAAAAAGGAAACCAAATATTTTCAAATTTAACACATTATTGCATAAAACGTAATGACAAAATTAAAAAAAAATATATAATGTTTAACACTCACTCAACTAGTTCTTACTCCAGTTTTCAAAATTGTAATTGACAAAACTTTATAGTTAGTATACAAAATTTAATGAAATTCATTGGTGTTTTTATGGAGAAAATCACAAAAACTGAAAAAACTGTACAATAAAAACACATCTTCCGGTTTATTAATTTTCATGAAACTCGGAATTTCAACAACATATTTTATTCTTATTAAAATTATTTAAATGATGGAATTGTGCAATAAACTGAACTTGCACTTTAGAAAGACAGTAAGCCCACCTTTCCATCAAAAGTATCCTTAAATATAATTTTCCCAGAAGAAATAATTCAAATAAAAATTGTAGATCTTTGTAAGTGTAGTTGATACACCAAGTTTAAAGAAAATCGCAAAAAAGTAAAAAAAAAAAAAACACTCAGTAATGTGGTACTTTCGGTGTTGGAATTTCGACAGATAACAAATTTTGTCGGATCCCATGATGTCACCTAAACGGAATGTCAAGTTCGAACTTTTTACGATTTTTCGTTTTTGAGTTATGCTATTCACATACATACACACATACACACACAAACACCAACACTCACACACACACACACACACACACACACACAGACTAAGTGTTTGACTCAGTGGACCTCAAAACGGATATTTCGGGTGAAAACTTGATCTCGAAAATTTGACAAGATTACAATACTTCCTCTTACTAGTAGTACATTGTGGTAGGGATTATTGCATTGCGACCTGAAAGATTTATTGTGCTCCCCGGAGCCCTCTCCAATGCAAAGCCGGCATCCAAGCACTGTTCTCTAACTAGAGACAACACTGCCCATCACCGGACAGTGAGTTGTAGAGGCTCCTAAGAAAAGAAAATCTAAGGGCAGCATGCTGGATTCGAACCCGGGACTCCGCGTTGGAAGTCCAGCGCGCTACCACTGAGCTAATCCCTTCCTTCTCCCTTGGCTTTCGCCAACTAACTAGGGACGGAAACCCTAGTTTGTGTACTGTGTGTTTCCTTGTCTGTAAAGTGTAGAGTGGACGTAGTTTAGTATATTGTGTACTGTTCTGAGTAAGTGCATGGAGTACTGAGCTGTGGTAACCCGTGGGGTCGCTACTCCCCAAGTAATTGCATGCAACAGATACCCCTTGCGGGCTTACTAGGAGTAACAGAAAGAAAAAATACCCGCACTGATTTTCAAGTAATATATAATTAAACTCAGCTTCGTTGTGAACACTACACTGGTTCCAGAGCCAGACCATGTACGACAAATTAAGTATATCTGCAGTAAATTATGTTGTTTGCACTGAAATATCGGCATTTAATTTACTATTATCAATATTAGGTTTAGCTGCAGTTTTTTTGCCAGCTTCTCGTAGAATTACACAATAAATAATATAACGATCAGGTGGGTGTGGGCCTTTATTATTCATTCCTTCTTTTTATTTCGGCAAAAAAAGGAAAGATACTCCAAACATAATTTTTAATTAAATAAATAAATTATATTACATTTTAAAAGGGGTATTTTAATCAACAATAATGGCAATCAGTATTTATAAATAATTCATTGGGAAGGCAAATCAAATTTATTAAAGTACTATTATTGTTATGTAAATAAAGTAATATTATGCATAATTTATATTTTAATTTACTTTTATGATTACATGAAATAGGAATTGAACAGCGGTTTAAATATTTTGGCCGTTATATTTTATTCTTGATCGTGAAACTACGTATTTTGTCTTTAAATTTAATTTCTATGAATAATTTGTCGGGATTTTCTTTTTCTACCGTTCATCGCAACTAATTTATCGTTCATATTACCTATTTGTCGGGCCGGACCGATAAATGATACCCAATAATAATTAAAATTTGAAAAAAAAGTAAATTTTGATGGAGTTTGTCATATTGACTCGTTTGGTATATATATATATATTATATAATTTATTTTATTTATTTATTTATTTATTTTGCATTGTACAATAAATAGTACATAGCAGGAGTTTGGTAGACATGTTCTTATTTATGTCTTTAAACAATTCCAAAAGTTTCATTCAAATATAAATATTAATTTCAAATATAAATACAGAAAGAGAAAGAAAAAAAAACATAAAAGAAAAACTTTTGTTTATAAAAACTAAATTTTTATGCGTATAAGAAAAGTAAAATGCTTAATATGGTGAAGAACAAAATAAACATCACTGTCCACATTATGTCCATAATATAAGTCCATGAGAACTAAAGATTCTCAACACTCTAACACTTCTCTAAACTTTATTACGTTAACAATAAAATAAATAAATATTATTGAGTTGAATGGTAAAATTACCTTTTGAGTCACCAATAGTTCGCCCATTCAATACAACAAAACCGTTGTTTTCCATAAATTGAACGAGTTCATAGCCTCTGTTATTGATTATCTTATCGCATGAAGAACGCGAATTATAAACAGGCAAATTATAACAGATTTCAGGGTCAGTATCATTTAACAAACCAATCCTACTATTAAAGTCTCCCCCGAGGAATATTGGTAGATTCGAATAAACTGAAGAGATATTTGATAGCACCATCTCAAAATTATTTAATATTACATTTAAATTAGTATCTGGTTTAAAATAAACATTTGTGACAATAAATTGAATTGAGGAAGAACTAATCAGCAAAACTAACCAGCTACAATTTATATCTAATATTTTATAAGTATACATTTTGTTTACAAATATCAACATACCGCCACTAGCTCGCCCTCTATCACTAACTCTAAGTGCATTATTATGAATCATATTGAAATATATATATATATATATATATATATATATATGCTTCGGGTCACTATGACTCCTAATGTCATGTTTATGTGATAGAATCCATAAAAATTTACTTTTTTTTAAAGTATAATTTATTTCCTATTGGATACCGTTTATATGCGAGAGTTATTCAATAAGTAACGAGACAAATCGCTATAGCTCAAAAACGATTTTATTTAATCCTTAAAAAACTTTGGCTACTTTTCAAACACTGCCCCATCATTCTTCTAATTTGTGTATTCTTCTGGCATAAAATTCTTTGGGTTAATCTTGAAGCCACTTTTGCACCTGATTTTTAAGTTCTACATTGGATTGAAAATGTTTCCATTGGATTTGAAAAAAAAATAAATGGAAGTCCTTTGCGGCGAGGTCGGGGTTTTAGGAGGGATGTGGAAGGATCTCTCACCCTACTTTTTCTTAGTATCTTTGTGGGCGTTTCACAACAATTATTCCTGTACACTTTCAACATTCTTTCATAGATTTCACTACTATATAACCTTAGCAACAAAAAATTTAATCATTGAGCGTTGTTCTTGCGAGGTGCAATGTCTCGAACGGACTCGCCATTGTTAACTGAATACATTTGAGGTTATGCATACCAAAAAGGCTCGAACAGCTGATGAGAAACTAAGTACAAGGATGCCAGCTAGACGCACTGAAACTATTATATTGATTAAACAAACCGCTTCTGAGCTAGAGCGATTTGTCTCGTTACTTATTGAATCAACCTCATATGATTGACAACATACGCGAATAGTGAAGGGTTAGTTACAATTTAGCATTTGAAATTTTTTCATTTATTATTGTCAGAAGCATAACAAGAATGTACATTATCTTTTTTCTAAAAGTACAGGAAAAAAAACAGTTGTTTTTTATACAATGAAGAAGTATAGTATTGATATTATACAATGAAAAAGTATAGAAATGGTATTGACGATTTTCTGGCATTACTGGGTCTTCTATACCAATATATCTATATATTGGTACCTGAAGGATTTATTTCTAAGTTAGATACTTGTATGGAAGTGATGTCGTTTTCCCTGCGGATCTTCAGAAAAGAACTCTCAACCTCCTTGAAAAGTAAGTAGTTGTTGAAGCGAACTCGAAGTTGATTTACTAAAAGCATTGTGAACTTTGCAAACTGCCAAGTGTTGAAAGTATTTTTTTTTAACTCCCTTCTTTTTTTATTTTGCTTATTTATTTATTTATTTTTGGAGGGGGCTGGGAGACTACGGCACTCACGGAGGAGAGAAAGGCCCGGAGGATATTATGCATAACTTGTAGATCTGCGGAGAATATAGATGGGTAAGATATAAGGAGGAGAGTTCTCTTCATTTGGCCATTGACAACACAATCTTTATCTTCAGTAGGAAAATTGTTTGTTTTTCCATTGAATTGTTTGTTTCAATACTTTCTTAATATTATAGGTTTTTCAATTTTCGTTTCTGTTGATTATAAAATGGGTTTACTGTATCTCTTTTATGCTCATTCATTGTTCAGTTGCGGAGTTAAGAAGCAGATTTGCTAGTCTTCTGAATAGATATATATATAACCAGCAAAGCCAAATAAATCCTTGGTTATGATAATATTTATTGCTATAGAAGGAACCTTATACAGCGTCGGCAGAAGCGCTATTCCTCTGTAATTTGCACAATTTAGCTTGTCACCCTTCTTATATATGGGACAGAGAATCGCCGTATTCCACTCCTCTGGCATTTCTTCATGCACCCAGATCAGTTGAATGAGGTACCAAGCTGCGATGCCTGAGAAGGTGAAAATTAATGCTCATGAGTTCGTAACTGGAGATAGTTTCAAATACCTGGTAGCGGTTGTGACGAACAGAAATGAAATAGAATCCGAAATTAAAGCACGAACAGCTGCTGGCGACAGATGCTTATTTGCATTAGCGAAGGCTGTTCGCTTTAGAGATTTGTCACGTGACGCCAAGGTTCTAATATGTAGAACTATAATAAGACCAGTTTTAACTTATGCTAGTGAGACGTGGGTACCGTCTAAAGAAAGCGAAAGTTGCTTGGGGTGTGGGAAAGAAAGGTCCTAAAAAAGATATTTGGCCCAAGCTTTGTGAACGGCCAGTGGAGGGTTAGGAAAACTGAAGAATTGTACCAGCTGTACAAGAACGAAGACATCGTGACCTTTATAAAGAAAGGACATCTCCGCTGGTTAGGTCATGTGGAGAGAATGGAGGAGGTTAGACTGCCCAAAAGGCTCCTCTATGGTCGACCCGGTGGTGCTCGCCGGAGAGGAAGACCTCGCTTGCGTTGGCTGGACGATCTCCAAGACGACCTCACCTCAATGGGTGTTAGGCGGTGGAAAATGAAGGCCAAAGACAGGGATGAATGGCAGAAGCTTGTGGACGAGGCCGGGTCCTTTAGGACTGTAGTGCCATAATCATAATAATAATATGATAATATTACCTATATTCCAAACGAAACTATATGCCACCAAAATTATATCCAATTATTCACTAGTTCGGTCCACAGTGCTGGAAATAGCAGAGTTTTCTTCTGTATTGGCCTGCCTCTATCTATGGTAATATACCCGATACGGGCTGCTTATCTTCAGGATATTTGATAAACAATGTGCCATTAATCGTGTAAACTGATTTTGCCTATACAAATCTTTGAAAATATGCTGTTTCAAGTAACGCTGATGATATTCGCTCGAAGCCGGTAGATCACCTCAAAAATAAAGCAGCATATCACGCGGAAAAAACACGGATATTTTCCAGCTCTGCGAACCCATTCTCCAGCGATTGTATAAACTGATTTTGCTATGTAAAACTTTTCTGCCATCACACTGTTTATCAAGATAACACTGATGATAGAGAACACCCGAAACAGGTGATCGATAACCATAGAAATGAAACAGGTTATCTCGGAGAAAATCTTTGCTTAACCAAATTATTTTCATTGATGCAAAAAAGAGGATTCCAGCAAAATCCCTTAATATACGATTTTGGTTTACGCTCAAAACCGACGGATAATATTCCCGATGTTATCCAGCATTGCGGACCCATCCACGTATTTAATATCTTCAATATATTTTAATAATGTAAGACACTTTTATTGAATTGTTTATAATAAAATTTAAAGAAATTGACGGGACCTTCCTAGAAGCATCTACAGCTCATGTCTAGTAACGACTACGGCTGTCTGTTAGAAGAGAACACCGCATGGAGGCCGAAGGTACACTGGATGACTCGGCATAACACAGATGTTGACACACCTAGAAGAAACAAAAAAACAACAATCAATAATTTTGCAGATTATATGTATATATTATATATACAAGTAAAACTTAATTAAATCAAGACTTTGCAAATCTTATTTTCAGTCAGTGTTGCTTCATTTAATTTTCTCTTCTAAGGCATTAGCTAAGTAGATTCACAGTTATTTTTTTATTTATATGAGATTTTATCCGTCATAAAAACATGTCGGCAAGGAAGGTAATAAGGTGGCCGATACCCTGGCAAAATAAGGCACTGCATCTCCTCTCTTGAGGCCTGAGATCTTTAGCGGAGTCAGCGACCAAGTATTTTTAGAAGAAATCATGAAGGAGGAGGTGGCGAAAAAAGCTTGTCTCTGGAACACTTTCCCGGGATTGAGGGAGGCCAAAGTCTATCTGGGAGGCTACAACGAGGAAAGGTCGAAAACCTGCATCAGTCTTAGTAAAAATAAGATCCGTATCCTTACGGGATCTCTTACGGGGCATTGCAGTTTTAGGGGATACCTGAGGAAGCTAGGCCCAGAAGACGATGGCACATGCAGATTCTGGGGGGGGGTGGAGGAAACTCCAATATATCTCCTCACGGACTACGATGCAGTCATCCAAAGAAGATTTAATAGCCTGGTCATTACCAGATAGGGGAGGAGGAAATATCCACCCTAGAACCCTCGAGGATTTTGTGATTCCTTACGGAGCTCAACCTGAAGAGGGTGCGTAGATGAACAAGCTCATCTACGGCACCAGAGAGGTACAATAGATCACTAACTGGTGGCAGTGCGGAACCCTCGGAAAAAAGAAAGAAAAATACATCATACAATGTATCCTTTCTTTTTCCTTTCTGGTCAAATCATTTTGTGTTATTTTTATAATATGTGTATTGGAGATGGCAGTGAATATTATTCATCGGCAATTTTCTACACTTATTTTGTTGTATTAAGTATAATCAAATCTCTAGTCTTAGGTAATTGAGTAAGCCTTTTAATAGGTACTAGACGGTCTATTACTAAGTCTTGCCGCTATTGAATAAATAATGCCAAATGAAGGTTGAATGCATACGTTAAGATAGCTCTATGCCTCCCAGTTAGAATTACAATGTAACCCCGTTGGCAAACATTCTACAACAAGAAGTCAACATTTTAATAGATAGACTTTCTACCTTTAACAATTTGTCAACTTCATTGTGCATGATTCATGCATTATGAATTTTTGACATCCAAAAAAAAAATAATTTCAAAATGATTGCTCTAAAAAAAATTGGAAACTGGGGTAGAAGAGTTGCAGGTAATTCAGCATTTTTACTTTGATTGGAAAACTAAAAAAAAAAAAAAAAAATTTAGTTGGTCAAAATCTCAGATTGTTAGATTGGTTTATGAGCCTGTAGACTGCAACAACAATCCAATTCCGTCGATCTGTATGTTCATCGCATTTATTAGGCACAGAAATCTATTATCACAGCATCTCGCGAATTACCTTAATATCTGTTTTCCAAAAAAAAAAAAAATTTTTTAAATAAAATATTATAATGGAGTTGGTTGGATGGAGAGAATTGGTCTGGTTTGATGAATTTACAAGACTTGGTTAATACTGTATAACAATAATAATAATAATACTAAGTTACACTGACTGCCTGGACTTCACAGTAAAGATGGTAGATTAAGGTAGAGTGGAAAGGACAATAACACCTTGATTGCTGGACTATATTGAACTATATCTTCTCTGTGTCCCGTCGCTGTATTTATATGGTTTCTCCCACTCTAATCCGAGAGAGTGGTCCTAGCATTTGTTTCTCTTCTCTGCTCCCTTTGGATACTGTTTCTGCTCTCTCTGGATACTGTTGCAATATTAAAGATCAATACATAACATAGTAAATATCTCTAAAATAAAAAACAAAAATAGTTAGTGTTTACGGGGAAAATATAAAAAACTTTAAATACCATTGAACAAAACTGGTATCAAGAGTATTATTTTTTTTTTTAATTACAAAATAATATATAAATTAGTACTTTTTTTAATTAAAAAAAAAAAAAATACAACATGATCCATTCACCATCTTGGAGCCTACAATTAATTCACAAAACAATTTTTTTTTTCAAATTCTACAAAAAAATGTAGAGCCTTAAAATATTTGATTTTTAAATCTTTCCTCAAATACATCATATCAGTAGAATTTATGGTTCTGCTATCTTAATAATGATATTTATGATACATTAAAGCATGTTGGAATTACAAATTTGAAAAAATAAAATCAATTAACCGGCAATACATCTTTACAGAATTGGTTTTTGACATTTTCGTAATTTTCTCAAAAACGGTTAAAACGATTTCCTTTAAACTTTGAATGCTCACTGCTCCGATAAAAATGTACTACTATTTGCACGTTTTCTGGAAAAAAATGTATTTTATAGGGGTAATGGGGAATTTATTGATTAGGTTTAAATTTAAACTGCAGCTACAGGCTTGGCTGGTTGAGAAGGGTAATACTATCAAGTCCGAAGTTATACATTTGTAACTTGTAACATGTTTAATTTTATGTCCAACCCATGTTTGTTAAAGTTGCAATTTTATAGAAAGTTTGTTGATTTAATTCTATTAATTGCAGTAAATGGAAGTCGTTTTTTTGGGAATTAATATCAAAGAGCTTTTCCATAGTCTTCTATGTTGGGGGGGGGGGGGCGCATCAACTGCGTGAGATAGTCTACTATTATAAATAAAGTTTAAATTAGTAGAGATGATTATTTAGGCCATAAATAATAATTGGTTCAGAATGTAATGACATGGAAAGTCATACCAATGTCAAAGTGATTCCAGCCAGCTGCTATCTTAACAAAGGATGGCTGTAATAAAAGAGCAATTTATAACCAGCGACCTAGCAGGCCGCCGTCTTCAAGACAATGCCGTCCAAACAAACAACAAAGCCCTTTTCAATTCTTTACATCAAAGCAAGCACCGATAAGGTTGGCCACTGGCCTAAGTAAGGTCAGCAAACTACGAAGGTCGCACAAGGTCGCACACTAGGACAGATGTCTTGGTGTGAGTGTGGCCAACACCGATATATAAACTCTATCATATACAACGAGGGCATGAGTATATCATATACGACGATACGAGCACGTCTATATACTCGAGCAGCAGTTTACGCGACTATACACAGTTTCATTTAAACTTATTATCTTTTAGTAGTGCATCTTAGTTCGTTTATTTTATCATTCTAATTTATTACTTATTTATCTTCTATTTATTCCTAAGTATTTTGCTAGTTATTAGTTACCATTTATACGTTAAAATTATTGTTAAAATACAGTTTATTTTTATAAAATCCGTATTAATAATTCGATGCACTAACTTCCAAAATCTCTTAACTAACTTCAGCCCTCTTCAAGACATCTACTACATCAGGAATCACATCAAACGGTTTTTTTTTTTTTTTTTTTTCCAGGGTTCTGTACCGCGACCATTTTTCTTGATCTATTGTACCCCCCTCCCCTGGTGCCTAAGATGAGCTAGCTCATCTATAGCACCCTCTCCAGGCTTAACTCCCTGAGAAATCTCAGGATCCTGGAAGGTTCTAGGGTAGGTATTTCTTCCTCCCCTATCTGGTAACAGCCCAGACTACTAAATCTTCTTTGAATGACGGCATCACAGTCCGTGAGGAGGTGTATCGGAGTTTCCTCCGCCTCTCCACAGAATCTGCATATGCCGTCACCTACTAGGCCAAGCTTTCTCAGGTGCCCCCTGAGTCTGCAATGCCCCGTAAGGAATCCCGTAAGAATACGGATCCTATTCTTACTCAGACTGATGAAGGCTTTCGACCTTTCCTGGTTATAACCGCCCAGACAGACCTTGGCCTGCTCAGTCCCGGGATGGTGTTCCAGAGACGAGCTCTTTTAGCCACCTCCTCCTTCTTGATTTCTTCTAGAAATACTTGGTCACTGACTCCACAAAAGGGCTCTGGCCCAATAAGAGGAGATACAGCGCCTTCCTTTGCCAGGGCGTCAGCTGCCTCATTACCATCCACGCCGACATGTCCCGGCACCCAATGCAGGGTAACTTTATTGCTCCTGCCTAGTTCATTAAGTTTGCCTAGGCAATCCCATACCATTTTAGAACTGAGTACGTAAGAGCTCAGTGCTTTAATGGCCGCCTGACTGTCGGATAGGATAACTATCTCCTGATTCCGATATCCCCGATCGAGGTTCAACTGAGCGCACCTTCCAATAGCGTAGATTTCCGCCTGGAAGATGCTAGGAAACTTGCCCATGGGTTCTGAGTGTTTGATTCTAGGCCCAAACACCCCTGCCCCGGTTCCTTCGAGGGTCTTAGACCCATCTGTGTACCACTTAATGGCATGCTTGCTAATACTGTCCAGGGCGGATCCATCGCTCCACTCTCCTTTCGTACTTAGCTTCGTAGAAAAATTCCTAACGAAGCTATATTTCTTAGTCATGCTATCTCTAGGAAAGTCCCAGGGGAGGGAGCCTGCAGAAGGGGGCATTCGCCTCCCACCCCCCAGCCCACATCCCCCATGCCCTCCCTAGAGATTCTGAGGAGGGCTCCCTTCGCCGCTCGCTCCACCACTAGGTGGAGCGGTGTGAGATTGAGAATAACCTCAATCCCGGCTGTAGGGCACGTCCTCATAGCTCCCGTCGTGCATAGGCACGCAAGGCGCTGTACTTTCTCAAGAGTCTTCTTGACCTTCTCGAGCTTTGCTCTGCTGTACCACGCTACTGCGCCATAGGTGATAATAGGTCTCACCATCATAGTGTACATCCAAATAAGAATTCGAGGAGGGCATCCCCAGGACTTGCCCGCCACCCTCCTGCACACCATGAGAGCGCGAGTAGCTTTACTGGCAGTTATTTCAACATGCCTATTCCACAGAAGCTTACTATCCAGAGTTACCCCAAGATATTTGACCTCCTTCTTCCACTATAGATCAACTCCAGCTAACTGGATACTTTTCAGATGTGGAAGAGCCCTGCGCCTTGTAAAAGGAACTACCGTGGTTTTCGCTGGATTAATACCCAACCCCACAGAAAGGCACCATCTATTAGTAATGTCTAGACCCCTCTGTAGTATTTCACAGAGGGTATCCTCGAACTTCCCCCTGGCAATTATGACGATATCATCGGCATACCCTTACAGGAGATGTCGAGATCCGCCAGTTTGCAGAGGAGTTCGTCTACTACCAAACTCCATATTAGGGGTGACAAAAACCCCCCTTGAGGACAACCCCTGGTTGTACTGACTCTAATGGTTTCTTGGCCCACCATCGTCTCCATTGTTCGTGTGGACAACATCTCATTCACCCACCTCACCATGGTGTCGTCAACCCCCATTTTAATTAGGGCCCTACTGACGGCCTCATGGGAGGTGTTGTCAAAGGCCCCTGCTATGTCAAGAAAGACACAGATGGCCGTCTCCTTGACATCTAGAGATATTCGCACTCGAGACCTCAGCTTCGCCAAGTCCTTGCTCCACCAAGGAGCATCCCTACTGCGATGTAACCTGCTAGTGGGGCAGCTATCCTCAAAGGCGCCTATGATTGCCCCATTAACCTCATCCAAATAATGTTCCAGCTCCAGCTGGCACTGTGGAGCCTTAACAGCGCCTATACGGCTAAGAGCACACCCTAAATTGGTTTTAAATTCGTACCAATTTGTACGTCTGGGGTTCCTCCATACAGGCTCCCCGTCACCGAGCCCCTCTAGATCAAACATAATGATCCTATGGTCTGAAAGGGAGGGCTCGTTCGAGACCTTCCAGTTCCGAACGAATTGCCCGATACTCTGACTACCTATCGCAAGATCAAGAACTTCCCTCCTAACTCTAGTTACAAAGGTGGGCGCTGCCCCCACATTAAAAATGTCTAGATTATATTGAAGGATAAATTCTAAGAGGTACTCACCTCTCCTGTTGTTGTCGCTGTTGCCCCATACTCTGTTGTGGGCGTTGGCATCACATCCGATGAGGAGTGGCAGCTTCCGCTCTTGACAGTACGCCACCAGCTCCTGCACCTCCGCTGGCGGTACATCAGCCCTGTCCCCAGCGAAATAGCTGGATGCCACTACAACGGCGCGGTGATTGCCTCCATATTGTAGGTGGGCCAAAATAGGCACTAAGTCCCGCGTCGTAAATTCTGAAAGACAAGTATCATTAATATTGTTCCTGATCAGGATGCAGGCCCTAGGTTTGTCACTTTTTGCATCCCAAATTACCTTGCCATCCTTACCTGACAGCCCGCAGATCTGTCCCCCGACTGTGCCGTCAATGCCGGCAGTCAGCACGAGGTCCGAGTTCTCTTCTTTGCAGCTAAGGACTTTCCACGCCATCGTGTTCAGTCCTTCGTTCTGGGCACTGACGATAGCTAGTATCTCTCTATGCCCTTGCCTTCACTACGCGGGAAGAACGTCGTAATAGTGTGCGTCCTCGGGATATCTTCTCCCGAGCACGCCACCAGCTCTTCCCCCGTCCAGGTTCTCAAAGTCGATGCCTTTTCGTGCACCCAGTCCGCAGTCTGTTGGTTTGTACAGTCCAGCCAAAGCATGCCTGGACGGAAATGAATTCCCTCGAAATGGAGCTTATGCTCCCACCCGAGGGATATTTCCTCTACTAACGCTTCTTCTAGTGCTGACAGCTCCTCAGCACTTAGCACCTTTTCCGGAAAGCCCCTCGGCATCACGCCCACCCTCACCACCTTCACTGCACCAGCATAGCTGGGGCCAGACTGGCGACAGGTAGGGCGCCCAGCCGAGGAGGGCCCGGCAGGTGCACCTGGATCGGAGGAAGTCACCCTCCTTCTCTTAACATCCTTCTTCTCGGGAGGTGTAATGTACCTCTCCCGCTTACCCTGGGCCTGTTGAGGTGGGCTATTGCAACTCTCTTGTGCCCTTTGTTTCTCTGCCTCCGCCCTCGCCTCCTGAGGGTTCATGCCCTCAAAGAGCGCGCGGAGGTACCATCTGACGCCTGCCCCACTGAGACCTCTTCACAGGGGGTCATCCATCGCTCCCGGTTGTCCCGGAGGCGGCAGCGGCGGCGTCCTCTTCTTCCACTTAAGGATCTTTCTCCCTCCCGGTGCCTCCGCCATCTTACCTGCACCAGGAGGAAGAACTGGAGCCTTCTTGCTCCCTTCCTCATCCTTCTTGTCCGTCTGAGACTGGTCCGCCTGACGAGCACAGCTCGCCCTGGCAGTACCAAGTCCAGCGGTTCCTTCGTTACCCCTGGGAGCTTGCTCCTGAGGGGTCCGATACTCAGCATGCACAACAGCGGCTACTGCCCGCTTCTCCACTTGTGCATGTCCAGCCTGATGAGCAATGCTCATCCCACTCGTACTAGGTACCACCCGCACATCCACTTCACTAGGAGCGAGCTCCATTGTGCTCTGGACTGCACGGGATGGTACGGCGGCGCCTGCCCGCCCAGTCTTCCTGATCTTCTTCTTCCTCTTCTTCTCTTTTATTTGGGGTACTTTCATATCTAGTCCCACGAGGAGCTGGGGAATTCTTGAGTCGACTGTGCCAGAGCCCCGCATGACACAGCAAGGCCATTTATTACTCCCTGATGTGGCCCGGTTTCAGAAAGGCACCGTTATAATACAGCCTGTATTACTCCCCGGCTGCAAACCTCCATGGGCACGGTACGCATAACACCCTGTTTTGGGGGGAGGTGTATCTCCGAGGCTGCCCCCAGGTACACCGCCTCGGATGACCGACGGGTACACCTATTCCGTCGGGGACCGTCGGGGGTCTAGGTCCGCCGAGTTCTGTAATAAACAGGGTCACCTCTTGTAGGGTGCAGTACTACTAAATGCTGCGCTCGGACGGCCCTGATGAATAGGAGGTGAAGCCTGCTATTCACCCTGGGGTATCCCCACCAATCCAGAGGAAGCCCCTTGACCCCAAACGGTTCCATTACAAGAATATTGAAGTTTGGTGGAAAACGCTCTTCATGTAGATGAAAAAGAAAAAATTTCTGTACCTACTTTCAAGAGTTTGACCCAAAATATTATAAATTTATCAAACTAACAAGTTGCAACTAGACAAAGGAATTAAGAATATCTACTTTAAACTTGAATAATAAACCAAAAGATATCTTTATTAATTATTCACAGAGCAACTATCTTTGGAAGTATGCTGTTAGACCTCATGAAATAACTTTATACTTAGAATATAATATAAAAGAATGAAGTTTTTTTTTTGGTGTACATTAGAGATAGGCGATTAATTGAATTTATAATACAGAAATCTTAGGAGTTCACTGTAATATCAACTTTTTTAATGGAAAAAATGTCGTATCTTATCTAATTTTCATACTTCCTGCCACGACTGATGTGCGTAATAATGCGAATTAATGATCATTAATTTCAAAATTGAATATCTCAACGAAAATTCAACGGATTTTTCTCGTTCAGTAACCATTATTCATGATAAAAAAAAAAAAAAACTACTTTAAGAACTAGTTAAAAAAAAATATATTGTCCAAATTGAAATAAGAAAATTGGTTTTGGAAATGTGGGTGGTGCATGTTGAAATTGGAATCCCGTACAATCTCAAAACGATCTAACATAAATGCAGGCGTAATATTTTATGCAGACTTCTTAATTTTGTAAAACACTAACCTTTCTTTTGATTTAAATAAGCCTATATAATGGATGTGTTAGGATTAAGAGATACAGACTGCCTGGACTTTACAATAGAGAAATGTTTAAGGTAGAGTGGTATGTATTGAACTGAATTCAACTCTGTTTCTATGGACTGTCCGTCGCTATATTTATACAGCATCTCCCATTCCAGTCCAAGAGAGTGCTTGAGCTTCTCTTTGCTCTCTTTGATTGATGAGCTTCTCTTTGGTTGCTGTTACACCTACGTAAAAAATATATGCAATAGTTTTGATGGAAATCGGCCTAGGATGACATTCTTATAAATGCACTGCCATTTTCTGTAAACATTTTGAAGCTTACTAAAATTGCTTTTACAAACAAGATTCTCCATTATAGGATACAGAGTTTTTATTATCTTAAAAAAGAGAAAGAACTATTGATTACTTAAATAATGTAATCTTATTCGAAAACATTATTGAATAATTTAGCAAAATCTTTATAAAATTAAAAGGCAGTTTCTTATCTTATCTGGTTTATCAAACTGGCTTATCAAATTCTGATCTTATACAGCTTTATTGGATTTATATTATCTTTATTCTTTTTTAACACCTTTGCATGTTTTACCAGCAAACAAAGAGGTTTCTAGTCAACCATCAACCATTGTGAATCAAAGGCTCATTGTAATAGGTTCCGAAGAGAGGAATCCAAAGCAGATAGAAAGTGAGAGATAGTCTCACTCACTTTAGATTAGGCCAGACAAGAGTGGGAGAAACTGTTGCTACAGCTGTGTCAGCCATAGGAGGGAGTCTACCAACAGTCTTGCAGCAGAGTATATACAACAGTCACAATCCGTCATCAACCTTTCTCTTTACCTCTCACTAACATTTTATATATTTTAGTGTAAAGTCCAGGCAGTTTTGACTAATTGTCGATTATACAGTGTTCACCCATACTTCTAGTTTATTTATCTATACAACCCATTTTCTCTCCTACCGAAACCCATTATACTCAGCAACAACTATAGCCGTAATTGTTTAATGATTTTTATACATTTTTGAGTAAACGAACCCCATGAAGAGATATTTCTTACAGCTCATTTATGAATAAATCTTGTGGCAAGTTTCTCTTTTTGAATATTTTTATATCAATTTCCGAAATTATTTACTTTTGCTGCATAGTTTAGATTCGCAGTACAGCCCCTATAATTACTTATTATTCCTTAATTGTTTTTTTGATACTTATTATAATATTTAAATTTATAAAGAATAATTCGTCTATTATAATTCTTAATTTGTTTTAAGTGTTTCAACCTTGCCATATTACATTCTCAATTCAAGTCCTCCACGAATTGTATTTCTTGTTTTTTTATTATAAATAGAAGCATTTTTAATTTGTTTCTTAAAAAAAGTCGCCTATACTTTCAAATTTTTCGGTTATATAAGACAAATACAGATGTATGTGAATTTAGCATATGTAATTACAATGTTTGCCAAACATGCGGTAATTACCAGTTCATTTTATGCAAAAATATTTTCGAAAGAGTCCATCGACGCTCTATAATCTTGGTAACTAGTATATAAAATATACACACATATATATATATATATAAACATTTCCCAGGGTAATTATTTTAATGCGGGGTAAGTGAGATGTTAGACTTGCTTGCAAACCACTAAGTCATTATAAAATATTATTCGGCATATTAAGTGGATGGCTTTCCCCTTCTGCCAAAAGAAAATCAATTCTTTACCAACACAAGATTTCTGTTACATACTCTTTGTATGTTTCAAAACGGACGATGTGGAATTTAACGTAACACCTACGTCAGCGGACATTGCCCTTCAACAAAAACTTGAAGAATCTCCAGTATGACGTAACTTAATAGATCTCACTGTAAAATAGAAGCGGAATTTCTTTAATAAAATTAGAAAATTAGTAATAAGTATGGTGCAGAAGATTGGTGGAAAAGAGCAAACCGTTGGATAAATAAATAAATAAAAAGTCTAGTGTGTAACACTCACTCAACTTTCTCGTACAATCTTAATATTAATAAAATTAATAATTTTTTTTTTTTTTTTAATCGCAAAGTTATAATATTTAATATGTGGCTTGCAATACTGGATAATATCTGGTATTTTATCTGTCATAGGTTGCAGTTTTTTTAATTTCCTGACCGGTTTCGGATTTTCATCCAACCTCAGAGTAAATTTATCAAGTTCATGTAGAGAATTTTCTTCAACTTATTGTTTCACACTGCACTTGTTGACTTCAAAGTCAAGTTGAAGTAAACACTCTACACAAACTTGATAACTTTCCCCTGACCTTCAAATTAGTGTTTCTGTTTCACACTACACTCATTGACTTCAAAGTCAAGTTGAAGTAAACTCTTTACACGAACTAGATAACTTTACTAGATTTACTAGATGAAAATCCAAAATCGGTCAGGAATATGAAGGAAAGTTATGAAGAAGTTATGACGGACAAAATTTATTATTATTTATTTATACCTTGTTACCGCTCAACCTTCGAGCTGCAACAAAATTGCCGCTAGCTGCAGTGGAGATGGGGGGGGTTCAGGAAAATGTGGGTTAAAGGGAAAGTGGGAAGGGAAGTTACAGGACGCCACTCTGTTTTTTTTTCCGGCTTAACAGAGAAACCTATTTTTCATGATATATAAAACAAAACCAAAAAAAAATACTTAAAATAATTTAAATTACACCTGAAATAATTAAATAAAATGTGTACGGTAATCTTCGTAAAAATTGTGTAAATAAAAATACGAAAAATGTTTTCTGAAATAAAAATAAGAATAATGACCAGTTATATTATAAATTTATAAAAATCAATAAATAAAAACCTTAGAAAAAAATAGTTTCCTTCCACATAAAAAAAAAGTATAGAACTGGCCAGATACGAACCGGTGGTTTAGAGTCTAGAGGCCAGCGCCTTACCACTCTCAGCTACTGTGTTGCCTGTTAACTGGCTGCTTACACCTTTAATTAGCTATCAAAAATTGGCCGATTTATACGGCCCACCAGCAACTTTCGACAAACGGGGAAAAACCAAACACAAAGTAAATTTCACACATACATATAATTAAAATAACATCATATTTACACTAGGAAAATAAGAAAAATAATAAGGAATGAAATAAAATAGACTTAATGAACTAAAATACAATAAATGAAATAAAATCAACGCTATAACTTTTACTATGTACACTTTTACCATAAAATTTGGCCAACAAGGTTTTCCCCCTTTTCTTTTTTTTGTTTTGTTAATTCTTTTTTTTTTTATTTACTCTTTTTTAATTTTCTTTAAATTTCGAGTATTATTTAATACCAGGCCTGGTTAGTAGGGTTTACATACACAGTTAGTTAATTTTCCTTCCCACACACAAAGGCACCTGTTGGTTTTCCTGTGCTGCTCCTCCTCTTCAATCCCCTTCACAGGTTTGCTATTACGAGGAAGTCTGCTTATCCGCTTTCGCGTTGGAAAATTCGTTTTTTTTTCTACAGCTCTACTTCTCACTAGCCGGATAGGCTACCTACCCTCTGGTTATCTCGCTTAACCTTACTCTTCTCTTCTCCCCACTTCTTTTTTTCTCCTCCAGTTCCTCCCCTATTTTCTATCCTCCTCTTCTCTCTTCCAGTCTTCTCTAGTTTTCCTTTTTCCTTAATCCTATTATCTTATTACTAAATAAAACTATACTTATACTATCATACACATTCATACCCATACACTCATAAACTACTTATTCTAACTTAATTTAACTAATTACGCTATCTTAATCTACCTACAGACTACCTAATCTTACTACTAATCATATCTTAAACATACAACTAGAGGGGCCGAACAATTCAATCTTTGTTACACCGTAACACTCCTTCCCTTTCTTCGGCGGAGGAGAAGAGGGTTTTCTGGGGGAAGGTCTGGTGGGTCAGGGATAGGGATGGGACTAGGAGTGGGATTCCCCCTTTAGATCCTTGACATGCCATATGCCCATGCTTCGGCCTGTATCTTCATCTTCTAGCTCGTAGGTTATGGATGATACTTTCCTTCTTACCTTCATTCTTGCATACCGAGGAGCTAACTTCTTCGCTATGTTGGCAGACGCATCCGACAGTATATGGGTTTTACACCACACTGTTTGTCCTGGTACGTATCCAACTGGCCTCCTTCTTAAATTATATGACCTCTGACCCTTCTCATAAGCCTTATTCAGTCTATCCTGTACTTGTTTATACAGAAGAGGTACATTCGTCAACTGTTCAAGTTTTTTCTGTCTGTCAGCCATCAGTTCCCCTGTAGCTTCTTCCTGGAATTCTGTGCCGGTTCTGGGTAGTTCTCTTCCATAATTAAGGTACGCGGGTGAGTAGCCAGTCGCCTCATGCACTGCCGTGTTGAGGGCAAATTCCAGTTTTGTTAACTGCTTGTCCCAGTGTCGGTGGTTTTCTTTAATATATGATGCCATCATCGTCTTGATGGTACGGTTTGTCCGTTCCGTGGGGTTTGCCTGGGGATGGTATAATGCGGTGTACCAGATTTGTACGCCATATTCCTTCATTTTATCTATCAAGACCTTTCCTCTAAATTGGACTCCATTATCACAGATCACTACCTGTGGGACTCCGAACTTCAGGAATGTTTGTTCTTCCATTAATTGCGCCACCTTCCTAGCAGTAGCCTCTCTCATTGGGAACAACTGAGTGTATTTTGTGAAATAATCACATACTACTAGGAGGAATCTATTTTGTCTTGTCGACCGGGGAAACGGTCCCATGATGTCTACGGTTATAATTTGCCAAGGTCGCTTCACTTCTTTCTGCTTCCCCATTAATCCTGATGGAGGTTTTTGAGTGGGTTTGTAGGCCATACATATTTGGCATTTAGCTACATAGCGGGCAACATCCGCGGCCATTCCTGGCCAGTAGTAAAGTACCTTCAATCTCTGGAATGTTTTAAACGATCCCAAATGGCCTGATAGCGGATCGTCGTGGAACTGCTCCAACAGCTTCTGTCGCTGCGCCTTCGGTACTACTACCTTCCAAGGATTTTCATCTCCTACAATCTTCCTCGGATCCACCACTCGCTTGAATAGCTTTGCGCCATCTACTCTCCAGTTAGGATATGCTGCAGCTTCTTCCTCCACTTTAGTAAGCATCTTCTGATACCACTTGTCTGAGCTGGACTCTTGTATTGTTGCTACAACTACTTCCTCGTTGACTCTAGACAAGGCATCCGCAGCTACATTTTGCTTACCCGGGCGATGCTTGATGGTAAAAGCATATTGTTGCAGTTTAACTGCCCACCTTGCTAGTCTCCCTTGTGGATCCTTTAAATTCTGCAACCACTTAAGGGCCATATGGTCAGTCACTACTTCAAAGGGCATTCCTTCCAAATACGGGCGGAATTTTTCGATGGCCCAGAGTACAGCCAAGCATTCGTGTTCCGTAGTGGAATATTTTATTTCTGCCGCCGTGAGAGTTCTGCTTGCATATGCTATCACTTTCTCTCCTTCATCGGTGATCTGAGAGAGAATTGCTCCTAAGCCGGTTGAAGAAGCGTCCGTTTGCAACAGGTATGGCTTATTGAAGTCCGGACAAGTTAACACAGGAGCCGAAACAAGTTTTTCTTTAATGGTGTCCAGAGCTTTTTGCTGCGCCTCGCCCCATTGCCACTTCCGAGACTTCTTAAGGAGCTCTGATAAAGGTCCTACAACTGTCGAGAAATTCGGAACAAACCTTCTATACCAGGATGCAAGACCCAATAGCCTCCGAACTTGCTTCGTTGTCTTAGGAACGGGATACCCTAGAATTGCGGACACTTTGTCAGGGTCGACTTGTAAGCCATTTTTATTGACCACATATCCTAAATACTTGAGCTCCTCCCTGCAAAATTTACTTTTGTCCCAGTTTATAGTGAGCCCCGCGTGATGTAATCGCTTGAAGATTTCATTCAGCACATCAAGATGTTTCTGAAAAGTGTCGGTCGTAATTACCACATCATCCAAATAGACAAATACATGGGGCTCCAAGTCAGAGCCAAGGACATCATCGATAAGGCGTTGCCATGTCGCTGGAGCGTTATGGAGCCCGAACGGCATGCGCAGGAAGTGAAACAGTCCTCGCCCTGGGACTGTGAAGGCTGTCTTTTCCTTGCTCTCTTCACTTAAAGGAACTTGCCAATATGCCGATTTTATGTCCACTGATGACAAGTATCGGCAATCTCGCAGTCGGTCCAGAATGTGTGTCACGTAAGGCAGAGGATAAGCATCCCTTTTCGTGATCGCATTTAATTGCCTAAAATCCACACAAAATCTGTATGTGCCATCTGGCTTTTTAACTAGTACGATTGGAGAGGACCAGGGGCTCTTGGAGCGAACGACAATACCTTGTTGGAGCATCTCATCCAATTCCTTATTGAGGATTTGCTGTACGTGGGGAGAAACAGGGTAATAGCGTTGCTTGATGGGCCGCTCATTGCCTGTATCAATGACATGTTCAACCCGCGTAACGCATCCTAACTTGGTGTTTGCTGCTTTGGCTTTCCAGGTTTCAATGAGCTCTCTTAGCTTCTGGGAATCCATCTCGCTCAATAATGGGTGGCCTACTAATGCTGGAACTTCAGGTTCGACAACCTCGGCGAAATCCCAAGTGCCCTTAACAATGTTTGGGACGACCTCCATACTCTTCCAAAAGTCTACCCCTAGTATTAATGTAGAGCTAAGATCTGGGACTACTAGAAAATTTATAATCTTAAGTTTCTGCCCCAACTTTACTGGCAATTCGACTGATCCCAATGTCTTCAGGCTAGATCCATCAGCAATAGAAACTCTGTTAATCGTTGATTCCATCAGTTTCACTCCCAGCTCTTCTAATTTCGCCCATATATGCTTATTCATTAAAGACCTTGAGGCCCCTGAATCGAGTAAACCAACCATATCCATCCCTAAAATCTCTACCTTTAAGTATGGTCTAGCGTCCTTGGTATCCCTTAAAGTTAATGTCTTCCTGGTATGTTGGAAAAACTGCCTAACCTCTTGGAGCCAAGACTGCCATTCTCTTGAGTTTCTATGGGACCGGAGGGGATAAAACGAGCATGGCCCCCTTATTCTCGATCCCCTTCCCCGTTTCCCTGATCTCTTCTACATTCACACTGACTTTCCTTACATTTTCCACAGAAATTCTTCTGGTTTTTGCATGCCCTCATTAGTGGCCCTGTCGCCTCCTCGCTCCGATTGCCAACATCTCTCCTATATGCGTGCTTGTGAAGCATTTGGGGTTTCTACACTGTGAAACCTGCGACCTCCCTCCTGGTGCTGTAAATGAGGTGGGTAGGGACGCCTTAACTTCCTTCAGATCTGCAGGTGGAGGATTCGTGCGGGTCCTAAGCGGTGTGTAGGCTAGATCCGGCTCAAGAAGTCCTCGCCGAGATGATGGTGGCCTATGTGTTGCTACTCTGCAGCGGGTTTCTTCGATTCTTCTTCCCATATGCAGCAAACTGTCACCCGACCCAATATCCTGGAGTGCTAGTCTGTCCAAATAGTATGGATGGAGGTTTCTTTCTATAATCTTCAGCATCTCAGGTTCCGCAGGCAGTTCGGGTAATCTATGAAAATAGTTCCTCATTACGCTGATGAAGATTCCCACAGGTTCGTCTTCACCTTGTGTTCTGGCTCTTATTTCATCCCAAAGTCTTTCTGTGTAATCCTGGGGCTCGAACTCTGCCCTTATCTCAGTGACTAGCTCATCCCAACTTCTCACCTTGCGTTTCATGGCCTTGTACCAAATCAGAGCCCTCCCAGTAAACAAGTCATAGGCTGAGGCCAACAGATCAGCCTCACTGGTGTTGCGGGCCATTTTCAGGTCATCGACCATCTCTAGAAATGCGTTTACGCTTAGACCTTGTCCATCCCCAGAGAACTTGACTCCCTATTCTTTCAATGGTATTTGCAACTTTTTAATTGGTGGGGTTGGGTTTTCCGGTAAACCGGGTTTCCTCGCGTCCAATTCCTGCTTCTTCTCCGTTTGTTCTCTTTTTATGGACTCCCGTTCTTCGCCTCTATTATTGAAATAGTCTAGACATTCTACCGCCTCCTGCATGCACTCAGCCCTAGTTCTTTCTTGGGATAAATCGCTCACTTCTAAGTCTCCTAATTTCGTTAAAAGGTCTGCCAGGGATTTATCTAAATGTTGGCCCACGGCGCTATCACGTGCCCCATTAAAATGAGCTAACTGCAACCTAAGGTCTCCTACTTTTCTGGTGCACAGCCATAGTTGGCTCATTCCCGATCTTGAAGTAAGTGTCGACGCTTGAGTCTCAGTGGTCTTGATTGCGATTCCCGCCAGTTGAAGCGTTTCCGGTATTACCTCTTTTATAGTTACGTATTTTAAGCTTATCTATTTTATTCTCTTCCGCTTTTCCCTTACCTATAATCTCGTTTTGCCTCCTATAATTCTCTTCTTAGATTTTTTTTTTTTTTTTTTTTTTTTTTTTTTTTTTTTTTTTTTTTTTTTATACAACCCACAATTTGAAAAGATTAATTTTTCTTAATCGGGCCCCACGTTGGGCGCCAAATGTTACCGCTCAACCTTCGAGCTGCACCAAAATTGCCGCTAGCTGCAGTGGAGATGGGGGGGGTTCAGGAAAATGTGGGTTAAAGGGAAAGTGGGAAGGGAAGTTACAGGACGCCACTCTGTTTTTTTTTCCGGCTTAACAGAGAAACCTATTTTTCATGATATATAAAACAAAACCAGAAAAAAAATACTTAAAATAATTTAAATTACACCTGAAATAATTAAATAAAATGTGTACGGTAATCTTCGTAAAAATTGTGTTAATAAAAAAAATACGAAAAATGTTTTCTAAAATAAAAGTAAGAATAATGACCAGTTATATTATATTATAAATTAATAAAAATCAATAAATAAAAAAACTTAGAAAAAAAAATAGTTTCCTTCCACATAAAAAAAAAAGTATAGAACTACTGGCCAGATACGAACCGGTGGTTTAGGGTCTAGAGGCCAGCGCCTTACCACTCTCAGCTACTGTGTTGCCTGTTAACTGGCTGCTTACACCTTTAATTAGCTATCAAAAATTGGCCGATTTATACGGCCCACCAGCAACTTTCGACAAACGGGGAAAAACCAAACACAAAGTAAATTTCACACATACATATAATTAAAATAACATAATATTTACACTAGGAAAATAAGAAAAATAATAAGGAATGAAATAAAATAAACTTAATGAACTAAAATACAATAAATGAAATAAAATAAACGCTATAACTTTTACTAAGTACAATTTTACCATAAAATTTGGGCCAACAAGGTTTTCCCCCTTTTCTTTTTTTTGTTTTGTTAATTCTCTTTTTTTTTTTTATTTACTCTTTTTAATTTTCTTTAAATTTCGAGTAGTATTTAATACCAGGCCTGGTTAGTAGGGTTTACATACACAGTTAGTTAATTTTCCTTCCCACACACAAAGGCACCTGTTGGTTTTCCTGTGCTGCTCCTCCTCTTCAATCCCCTTCACAGGTTTGCTATTACGAGGAAGTCTGCTTATCCGCTTTCGCGTTGGCAAATTCGTTATTTTTTCGACAGCTCTAACTTCTCACTAGCCCGGTAGGTACAATCCCTTGGATCTCGCTTAACCTTATCTCTTCGCTCTCCCCACTCTTTGGGTGTTCTCTCCAGTTCATCCCCTGTTCATATTTCAAGTGCTCCTCTTCTCATCTTCAGTCGTTCTATAGTTTGCCTTTTTTCCTTAATCTATTATCTTAGTAATAAATAAAAACTATACCTATACTATCATGACACATTCATACCCATACAATCTAAAACTACGTCTCTAACTAATTAAGTTTTTAATACCGCTACTTAATCTACCTACAGATACTATCTTGACTACTAATATATCTTCAAACATACAACTAGAGGGCCCGAACAATTCAATCTTGATTACACAGTAAAAACACCATTCAATCTGTCGCCAACCTAGTCAAGACCTAGGGACAACACACGGCAATAAACAAACACTCAAGACCGACCACCTGGCTACAGTCCTTTGATAACCGCCAACACCTGTTCAAGACCTAGGGTCAACACACGGCAAACAATATTTTACGATAATATAATGAGTACATAAAAATATATGGAGTGTAGAATCACCGAGCGATGATTGGATGATGCTGGTTGATGTGAATCGCTTGAAGGTGATGTGATTAGTTAAAACTCTTGTTTGTTCTAACAATGGATTAACCTTTCCATACTGGTGGGTGATGGTTAAACTTATAAATTGCTTGATGTTGATGTGGCGATTCATCAGGTGGGTGGCTTTTATTACATTTTCTCTATCGCTAGATACAACTTCTAGGTGGAAGAGATTCGCTATTGAAGTTTTGAAGCCTATTCACAAATACCTTGTACATTGGGCGTAATGCATAGTTGTCGTGCGCTTGGAGGCTCAAAGATGGCGCATCACTATGGCAGCTAATGGGACTATTGAGTCTAGCTTTTGTGTGGTGAATTTGATAGTGATTGGTTTCATTACAGCATTAAGAGAAAGTCATATGAGTGTTTCATACTCTAATGTAAGAGAAAATATAGTTCGTTTCCCCCATACAAATAGCATGAAGCATTCAAATAAGTTTTATGAAGCAAAAATTCAATTCATAACAGATTTTTTTTTTAACAAAAATTTCAATTTCTAATTTATTACATTAAATACTTCTAAAAAAAAAAAAGAAAAAAACTTAAACGCATATTTTTTTTTAATCTGTAACATACAATAATGGCATTTTTAGGCATCAAATAAAATATACATAAGTTGACCTAACTGTTATGTGCTACTACGTATATATATTATAAGAACTCCATATTATATGGGCAGAGTAATATTTAGTCTCTTACCCAGATGGGTATTTTGAGAAATATATTATGATTCATATAATATATATAAATATTTACATAAATCGGTAACATCGTCTAGATTTATATAATATTATATTCAATTATATGTAACCCCCAAATCTCTATATTAAATAAATTTTAATTCCATATTGAGGATTTTAAAAAATTATCATTTTTTTTTTATTTTTCTTTCCGTGAATTTGGAATTTAAAAATTAATAAAAATATTATTATATTCTCTTTCTCTCATCCAATTATTTTGAGTATTTAGGTAAATGAAATTTTCAAGTATTGATTTTAACGTCACAAACTTTCTTTTTATTGTTATTTGTTGTAGATTACAATGTAATACAATATAAAAGGATCAATTTTGTTTTATTTTTGTTTATTAAAAAGCCTTTTAATTTACGGCCTGATTGTTTTTTTGTTTTACGTTTTTTTCTTTTTTTATTTTTGCTATAAAATAGGAAATATTGACTATCAAATTTTGTAATTAAATTTTTCACCGTCAGAATCTGAGCTCTTCTGAGTATGAAAAAAAATTGGTGTGAAACACTCACACAACTTTCTCCTAGTCCAGTTTAGAAAGTTGTAATTGACAAATTTTATAGTTAGTGTATCAAATTTAATGTAATTCATCGGAAATCGTCGAAAACTGAAAAAACTGTTCAGTAAAAGCGCACTTCCGGTTTATTAATTTTGTTGAAACTCGGAATTTTGGCCATGTATTTATTTCTAATTTTATAGAATTGGATGGTAGAATTGTATAATCAACTATGATAGCCCTTTAGAGAAAAAAACATAACCCTGCCCCACCCCCAAAAGGTCCTTTAAATGATCAGAGACATTTTCCGTGGTAGCCTGCTTCATTTTGTGGTCATCGACCGGTTTCGGGCGTTCGCCCATCTTCAGGATGTGTTTTTCAGACAGTGTGACACACAGACTTGCACAGAGCAACTTAGTTTCACACTAACTCACCGGTCGATGACCACAAAATGAAGCAGGCTACCACGGAAAATGTCTCTGATGCTTTCCAGCTCTGCGGAACCAAGCACCACATCCTTTAAATGACTTTATCAGGAGAAATTTTTCAAATAAAAGTTGTAGCTCATTATATGTGTAGTTCACATTCATAGTTTAAAGAAAATCGTTGCAGCTGTTTCCGAGAAAATACTAGAAAACTGAAAAATACATTTCAGCAAAAACTCACTTCCGGTCATCCGATGTTTTCAAACATGAAATTTCATCAACATATTTAATTCTTATTAACATCTTAGGGATGATTAAATTATACAGCCACAATATTATATTTATTTTCTTATTGTTTAAAATATACTGTTTCCCAACGTTTCAACACTTAACGTGTCATTTTCAAAGGGATGCTAGAACATTTACTTTATTTAAAATACAATTTCAGATGTGTGATTGATTATACATTAATAGTTAAGGCTTTGTTATTTAGTAATTTTTTTTTAAATTTTGAAAATTGGTAGACTCAAGTCTCATGGTAGAGTCAACCATGAGCGTTGCTAGCAAGGTGACTCAAAAAATTACAGCCATAGAAACTTCAATTTTAAAGAAAAACTCAATATATTAAAACAACAAAAAGCACATGGTCACATAATTAATATAATTAACAAGGCGACTAACTTTTAATAAATTAACCACATATATACAAATAAATGACTGTAACACATCAATGTTACAAATTTAAAATTATAATTAAAAATAAAACGAGGCCTTTAGTATTGGTTATAATTCAAATCAACACATCAAACAAGTAACAGAGTATTGTAAAAACAAAAAGAAAACAATCCCTTGACAATGACACGTGTAGTGTCGAAACGTTGGGAGCAAATGTAATTACAAGAATAAAAAAATAAATAGAAAATAAAAAAGGTTGTAAATAAGGTTCGAAACTTTATTATCCAATAAAAGTTGTAGATTTTAGTAAGTGTAGTTGATAGGTATATAAAGTTTAAAGAACATGTAGCAGCCATTTTTTTTTGGAAAATCGCAAGAAAGTGGAAAAAATCCATTAAGTAAAGTGATATTTCCGGTTGAGGAATTTTGACAGTTGACCTACTCGGGTACCATGGTGATACCTAATCGGAATATCAAGTTTGAACATTCTATGATTTTTTGTTTTTGAGCTATGTTGTTCACACACACACACACACACACACACACACACCATTTTCTAAAAACCATTTTTTTGGACTACAAGGGACCTCAAAACGGATATTTCCGGTGAAAATTCGATGTCGAAAATTTGGCCTGATTACAATACTTCCTGTTACTAGGAGTAAGAGAAAGTAAAAATGTAGCGTGAAACACTCACACGAATTTCTCTTGTTGTTGTTACTATAATGATATATAAAACGACAAAGTTTATTTACACACTAACCTTAAACGTAATGATAGGCTTATATCTGTGCACTTGGTTTCCCAAATTAAGTGGAAATCGATATAATTGTTTACAGAGAATATGGCAAAAGAAAAAAACTCGAAAGAATTCTAGCCTGCAAAGTCCTAGTTCCAGTTAGTTAACCGATTTCAATAATATTATACGTATATGTGGCAGAACCGTACATTGTATTGAAGTGATAATTTAGAGGGAAGCTTAACGCTACTATCCCCCCCCCCCCCAGGAAACCAGAATTGGACAGTAGTTAACTAACTACAAAAGTACTTTACTGCATCTTTAACCAACAATTAGTAAATTAAGTAGATGTAACCAACAATTATAGTTGGTAATTGTTTTTTCAATTATGTTTTACAACTAATGAAATTATAATTAGAATCTAGAACTACAACTAGTAGTTGTAGTTCTAGAAAAAAAGTAGTTCAAAAAAAACCTTTTTTTATTTTGATTATTTTACAATTACTTTTTCTTCAAATTACAACTAATTTAGTTGAAAAAAATAATAAAACTGCAAAAGCAACTACAATTACATTTTCTCAATCAATTTTCCGGGGGAAATTTTTCAAATAAAACTGATACAGATTTATGTATGTAGATAGTATAAGAAGTTTAAAGAAAATCGATGGAGCCGTTTTCGAGAGATGCACAAAAAACTATTTTTTTTTAAATTCTGTAAATACACATCCGGGGTTAATAGATTTGCCTGAAATCGTCATGTGAGATACCTTAGTAGTACCTAAACGATATAACAAGTGTGAACTTCCTGAGACTTTTCTTTTTGAGATATTTTGTTTAAACACACACACACAGACAGACCATTCGCTAAAAACATTTTTGTCGTACTCCGGAAATCGCAAAAGCTGTATTTCTGGTGGGGAAAACTCAATTTCGAAAATCTACAAGTTTGCAGTATTTCTTCTTAGTAGGAGTAAGAGAAACTAAAAAGAACGAAAAAGTAAGAGAATGTATGTACGAAGAAGGGCAGATTACCTTCATCATTATTGTAAAACATTAGATTTAAAGTTAAACAAAATTTTATTATTTTATTTGATATTTAATTCATTGTTTACATCAAATGTTTAATTTAAGAATTCTACTGTACCTTAATATTATTAATATATTTTAGTAATTTTTTTCTAAATCTTAAAATAGAAAGGTGGCAACATTGTTTTTACTTTTAATCTGTAGAGATTGAAAGTATAACTTTAACCACTGATTTCAGGTGGATGGAATAATTATCACATTATTCAATTGTTATAGGAAAAAAATTTATAAATATTTTGAAGGTTTTTACCACTCATTAACTACAATAGTGATAATGTTAGGGTAGTTAATTCTGGTAGTATCATTTGACTAAAGAAATAAGTCGTATTAAAGCAACTATAACAAAACATTAGGGACTATAAAAACAGAATTGATGGAACAATGTAAATGGTAGATTCTTCAGAGTAGATTGTACGTGAATTAAGAGAGAGAGAGAGAGAGCGAGCGAGTAGGAATAGAGGAGAGAGTAAGGGAAGATTGTAAGGTCTACCGGAGGGGGATGTAATTTAAAGAAGAACAGAAAGAGTGGGAATGGTTAAAGAGCGGGTGGGAGTGAGAGAGCGCGAAAGGACGCCAGGAGAACCTGAATCTGCCTCAGCAAAGAACGACGGGCCGGGTGGCATGTATATATATATATATATATATATATGCTGGCTAGTCCTTCAAATGTCCAATTACCTTAAGAATAAGGGCTGGCTATAACAAGGAAAACTGTGGAATATTGACTGCCTTGCAGCTGCTACTTCCTAAGGCAGGGGCTACTTATTATTACAAGAAGTGTGTAGGGCGGGTGATCTCCATACAGAGGACTTGTGTCTAACTTTCATTAACCTAAAGCATCCTTATCATTCCTGAGCGTTACGCTAATGATCTTTTAAAAAATTTAAACGTTCCTTAAAGTTTTTTTCCTTTTGTTTCTCCACTTCTTCATCATAATTACTAAAGACCGATATCTTCATTCCTTCTCTGTTTTCTTCTTCTTCTTACTTTATGGCTATAATATTTTATATCAATAATATTGAGTCTATTATTAGTAATAGAATTTCGTTCAATTTTTCAATTTTTGGCTAAAAAATGAAACATTTATTTCAATTCAGAAATTTTTCTCTACTTTTAATTATCATTAATAAGAATATAAGTGATAAAGATAATTTGGCAATGAATCTGCTGTGAATAGAATTAAAGAAAATGCCACTAGGTGGGTCGAGGTTCACTGAGAGACCTCTGGGGCTCTCCTGTATCCATCCATTGTCAGCGCTACGGTCCATTGACGACCCCAGGCTTGCTAAACTATATCACTTCATCCGTCCCTATTCTACACCACTCTTCTCCACCTTCGCACTCCCATCCTCCTCAAGTCGTCCTGAATATCGTCCAGCCTTCTTTCAGGCAGTCTTCCTCGTCTTCTTACACATTCCGGTTTCCATTCATCTTCATTTTACGGTACTCTTTCTGATCTAATCGTCTCAACCGATTTCTCTTTATATGAATTACTAAATCAGGTTGATCATATCATTCTCTTAGCGGCTCGACTGTATAGACCTCGGAAGCAAGTTTCCCAGCATCTTCCAAGCGGAAATTATGCGCATTTAGATTTTATGTCCAGTTCAAGTGCTAGAGAAGTTAGCATACTCTGAATCAAGAGTATGTGATCCAATCCGATATTCAGTCTGCCTTTAAAGCACCAAGTCCTTATGTTATCAATTTGAAAAAATGGTGTATAGCAATGCCTTGGCAAACTTTATGACCAGGGTAGAAATAATAGCCCTCTTTTGGGTGCTTCGGCATAGCGACTACACTCTCTCTGTCAGAAGAGCTAAAAATTGAAGAGGAAATTAGGAGAGAGAGTACTACTCTGGAGAATCCCCCCCCCCAGGACTGAGGTAGGCTAAGGACTATTTTGGGCACTGGAAAAGTTCAGCACTATATATCCGGAAGCACTAGTCTGACTGGAATTGTTCAGGCAGATTTCCTCACAGGTCATCTGTAAAATACAGGGGGGAGATGAAGAAATTGGGCCTAGAACATGTAGATTCTATGCGAAGATGGAGGGTACTGCACAATACATCTCCAGGACGAACTGCGACGCTATCCTACAGAGATAGCCTTCCTAGAACATTCCCAGATCTAGAAATTTCTTAGACATATAGACATGGAAGGAGGGCTATTGTAGATAGACAAGACTCATACTGGCACTAGTAGGCGCCACAATAGATATTTCAAGGTACAGTGCAGTTTATATCGCCCGCCCCCCAAATGTGCAGTATTATATAGATGGAGATGATAGATAGATTGAGTATGTATAATAAAGATGTTTCTCTCTGTGCTATATGGTGATCATAAAACATATAGACCCTCTCCAAAGTTGGTTTTTAGACCGATTTTTAATTATAAAATTGCCTCATCTTTTCCAAACTCAAGGAAATTCACAGCCTGTATTTCTCCATCAAAAATCGATTTCTAAATTCGATCACCATGTGCGTTCTTTCTCTGTATGGAAATAGAAGAAAATAATACATTCAGGAAAACAGCATTTTCGGTTAATAGTTGATTTTGACAGAGTATGAGGTTACTAACCTGCGCGCCTCTTCTCTTAGTTACACACAAATGGGATGATCAAGTTAGAAAATTCTCTCTTTCTTCTGTTTTTTTGAGTTATTCTGTCATTCTCTTTCTCTTCACTCTCTCTTCCTCTCTCTCAGTAGCACCCTAACTTGGCACAATCATGTGGGTTTTGTCAATAGAATGAATAGAGCTTTGTATCAATTGAAGTATCATAAAGAGATTCTACCTGTTTCATTAAGAAAGCAGTTGGTTCAGACACTCGTCCTCCCTCATGTAGATTACTGCTGACTTGTTTATCTGGACCTGACTTCTAACCGAATACGAACTCTAGTGTTCGTTTCATTTTTGGCGTCAGAAGAGATACACATATTACTTCTTGTTTCCACCGGCTGAACTGGCTAAATATTAAATACAGAAGGTAATATTTCTTAGGTGCTTCTATTTATTTTCTGTTTCGAAATTAATCGCCAGGCTATCTGTATTCACTGTTTAGTAACAAAGGATAGTTGCACTTAAGATCTACGACAAGTAGATACAAAATTATATACACCTACACCTAGAACTGTGTAATGGGGTTGTTGAGGAGAGAAATTAGGTTTGAATAAATGAACGAGATATGCTGACACTAATATAATGTAGCTAAGTTTACACTAACTGCACTGGACTTTATAATGAAAATGATAGAATGAATGGTGAGAGTAGAGATATGACACGATGCGACTGGTGTACAGTTGTATGGTTGTATATAGTGATCCCTTTAGACAGATTCCCACTGGCTTATATACACAGGTTCTCCCACTCTAGCCTGCCTAAGTCAGAGAGTAGTCTCTGTTAACCACAGAGGGCCTCTCTTCTCTCTGCTGTGGTTGCATTCTCTTTGCTGTGGATAGGTGCTATTACAACTGCAACTGAATCAAAATTCATTTCATTTAAAAGCATGCAAGTTATGGAATTCTCTATCGATAGATTTGCGTGCCAAATCTGCCAATACTTTTAAATATTACTTGTATGAGAGTATCTATTTGAAAATTATGTAAATCGGTAATTACTATTACTTCTTCGCTATACTTATTCTGCTACTTCTATTTATTATTGTTTTTATTGTAATCAAATTATTATTATATAATTACTACCTTGTTATTTGTATACATTATTATAAAAACAGATGCTGTCCATAGTTGTCCAATTCTTTTCTTTTATTTTTTGTTTAAGTTTTAAAATATAATTCGAGTTCTTTTTCATTCTTTCTTTTCTATTATATTTTGTAAATATTTTAGCAGCAACTCGGAGTAGAGTTATTTGATTTATTCAAATTTATGTACATACTTTTTGTCGTCCTTAAGGGACTAATGTCCCAGGACATTAATAAACGTATCTTTCACTCACTCTCTCTCTCTCTCTCTCTTTCACTCACACACACACTGACACACACATACACACACACACACACACACACAAAATATTAATAATAATTAAAAACTAATTACTTAATTTCTAATTAATAATGTAAAATGTTTTAAAGGTTTTATTTCTTCTTCTCTACCCCCCCTTCCTCTACACTTTTATCGTTGATTCTACAAATTTTTTTTTTTTCATTTTTCTTTGTTTTTTAATTAATATTTTAGTATTTTTGAAGCTTCCTTTATAATTGTACATTAATTTAATTTTTTTTAGTTAATTTTATTTAATGGGAAAATGTCTGGGCAGTTTTTTTTTTTTAATATTATTTTTATTATCTTAATTGGTTCTCTTAGAGGAGCTAATGAATGATGTAATTTAATTTATGATTTATTGTTAATAAAACTTTTATTTCCAAATATAAAATAAAAAATCTGGTGTGAAACACTCATACGACTTACTCTTATTGCAGTTTACATAATTGTTATTATTTATATAATACGCTTATTACCTAGTTATAATTTCACATATAATTGAAAATAAAGCAATCAAACGCAATGCATCCAAAATATAATATAAAAGTGGAACTTCCGGTAAATCCATTTTATTCAAACTTGTAATTTTGGCCACACACACACACATATACACGTATATATATATATATAGAATTGTAAAAATAATTGTAGAAAGTAGAAATCGTGTGTTTCCCGCCAAATATTTTGTGAACGTATCCAAAAATATATATTCTTTTCAGTACTTCTCGTGTTCGTGGAATTTCCCATTTTAGTAAATGTTAATTGAATTAGTCTGTATGTTGCAGGTGAGTTTAAATTCTATTTAGGTCACAAAGGGTCACGACATTCAGGGATAACGGTCAATAGCGGATACTGTTGTCTTGTGATCAATCATTCTCAATTCGTACGTATGTTTTAATAAATTAAACAAAACAATGAATAGTTTAACAATTTTAAACCGCATACACACACACATGGACCATTCGCTAAAAACAATTTTTACATAATTAGCGGACCCCAAAATATATATATATATATTTCCGGTGAAATCTGCATTTCGAAAAATCTGGCACGATCGCATTATATCCCCTCTTACTAGGAGTAAAAAAAAAGTAGCCTTAAATGAATTCTCTCGGAAAAAAAAATGTTGTAAACAGAAGTGATGGGCCTCTGTATATATACTTAGTATACCAAGTGTCCACCTGGTGTCTTTAAATAGCAGATACCTTAAATAAAGTCGCACTTTCATTCAGCCGATTTTTTTTTTAACTCAGAATTTTGAGAAAACATTTAATTCTAATTGAAAATGTATAATGGAAGAATCGTATAATAAAATAAAATAGCATTTTAGAGGAAGTATAATCCCATTCCGCCCCCATATTCCCACCCCTCCTCAAAAAAAAACCTTCTAAAATGAAAAAAAGAAGAAAGTTTTGCCTCTTTAAATGTGCAGTTGATATGTTTAAAGCAAAACGTTGGAGCTATGTTCAAGAAAATTACAATAAAGTAAACAAAAATGTATTTAGCATAACCCATGCCGCACATCCCAGTTTTGCCGGATTTTGATCAAAAGCTTATTGAAAAGTCTCCTGACAGAACTTTAAAGAAATATCAAGTTTGAACTTTATGCGATGTTTCCATTTTTTAATTATGCTGGCCACAAACACATATCCACAAAGACCCACATTCCAAAGACCTCTTTTTTCAGACTCCGGGGACCTCAGAATACATATTTCCGGTGAAAATTATATATCGAAAATTTGACACGATTGCAATACTTCCTCTTAAGAGAAAGTAATAGCATTTCCTGTTAACTTTTTTCCTCAATAAAAAAAAAAACTGGAACTTTAAAAATGCTTTTAATGTAGTTCAATATTATAGGATGATTGAAGCGTATATGTTACTGAAGTAGCAGTTTATAGTAAAGATTAATGTTCCCCCTCTCCAAGGAGCCTTTAAAAATCCAAATTTCGTAGAAAAATAATTACCCCCAATAAGTCTGGGATATTTTTATATGAGTTCAGTTTTTGGCCAGCGCGAAGTTGAAAGAAAAATCGTTAGCTTAAATTTAAGGTGCCGTTAAAAGTTTTGTTAGGTGGATAACAAACAGACTAGTGATATGATACAATCTAATCATATTTCAGGCTGCTGATGTCGGTCGCGTCCTCGGTTCTGTTATACGGGTGCGAGGTCTGGGCCGACGCCCTTCGTAAGGAAAAATATAGGAAGCAGCTCACTGCAGTGCAGAGGCGCGGGGCCCTAAGGGTGGCTAGCTCCTACCGCACAGTTTCGGGGGCGGCAGTCCTGGTGATTGCGGGTATGCCGCCTATCGATCTGTTGGCCAAGGAGCGGAAGCGGGTGTACGACTCGCGGCTGGTCACGGACCCGTTTGAGGCAAGGGTTTGCCCGGGCATCTATTGCCGCGGGTTGGCAGCGCCGCTGGGAAAGTGAGACGCGTGGACGATGGACGGCGCGGCTCATTGGTAATATCGAGGAGTGGACGGGCAGGCCACACGGCGAGGTGAACTACTATATCACCCAATTCCTGTCGGGGCATGGGTATTTTACCCATTATCTCTTCAGGATGGGCATAGCGGGGAGCCCGTCGTGTGTCTACGGCGATGCTGCCCAGGACGATGCCCACCACACGTTTTTCGTGTGCGATAGATGGGCCCGCCGTCGCTGGGTCCTGGATGGTTTGTTGGGAGGTTGGTCCCCGGAATCGGCGGTCACCAGTATGGTGGAGAGCCGGGAGAAGTGGGGATGGATCGCGGCATATATTAGGGATGTGCTTTTAACAAAAAAGAAGGACTTGGAGCGCGCTGGCCTCTGAGTAAGTAGGAGGGGCCGTGTTGCGGCCCCATCCGAGGTTATGCCTAACCCGGCGGTTCCGGATGGGGTCCCGCAGTTGGGAGGCGAGGGGTTTTTTAGTGGGGGCGGGTCCCACACACCAGGGGTGGCGCCCTGGCGCGCATAAGGCGTTTTCCCCCTCGGAAAAAAAAAAAAAAAAAAAAAATCATATTTGGTCGCAGTATGAAAGTGTCAAATTTCTGCCTTTTTGGGTGTGGGGGGGGAGGGGGGGAGTGGTCATTTATAATTTTTTTATTTATTAGTGAATTTAAAAAAAAAAATCATATAATAAGTTATTAAAGATGGACAAAACTTCAGGTTAAATGTCAGGACAAACAAGGTATATTAATATATACACATATAATATAATATATATAATATTATTATATATATAGAGAGAGAGAGAGAGAGAGGGAAGAGAGAGAGAGAGAGAGTGGAAGGAGAGAGACAGCTACATCTCAAATTTTTCCACAGTTCGTCCAAACACATTTCACCACTTAAACCATTTTCTCTTCTGTTATACCACAAAATCCTTCCACTATTGCCTTAACTAACACAAAAAGAAATAAAAGTTACCACTAAAGACTAACTTTCCTAATCTTGCTGGCCGAGAGTGGTGGGAGGCACGGTCGCGCGGTTCTTCCCCCAAGCTCCTCATGTCTGACTTCTGTTCCCAACCTACATTTATCTTACCACTCTCTACAGTTCTTTCTCCACAGTAATATATCCACCATCCACATTCCAAATATCACACAACTCTTTCATAGTTTTCTCTTCCCTTGCGCGCTCACTGAATAACAAACTTAGAACGAGAGATCACAAACACACGTACAAACAATTGGACTAATAAATGTCCATTGATCACACTATATGACTTGTTCGATTGTCATAGATATTAGTGGGGACAGAAGTCTATGCAGAATGCAAGAACTTCAAGTATTATTTTACCTTCTCCGCCTTTTTTTTTGGATGCTGGGTTCCGCAGGATGATATACACATCAGACGTACCTACACATCCAACCACAAAACTTTGTACATATGCAGATGGCACCGTCATACTAGACTTACCAGTACAAAATGCGTATACATTTTCTTTTCCTTGCCCACTATTGGCTGGCGAGTGACGAGGTCGCATGCGGCATGAGGTGTAGTCTCCCATCCCGCTGCCCTCCTGCCAAAGTTTTAACCTTGTCCTCCTCCGGAAAACTATTAGAATTTTTCCTCTTGGTTTTTTCATTCCTTTCCCAGAGCAGGGAGCCATGTTCTGCTTAGACGGAGTCTTTCGTCTCTTTGTAGACAGTTTTCCTCTTTCTCAATTTCCTCTGCCTCTCTTACGACATGTTCGTAATAATTGTTTACCTGGGCAAGGTGTTTGGCAAGGACTTTGGTATCTTCAAAATTTACGGCATGACCAGTTGTAGACGATTGTTCTGCAAAGGGCAGACTTCTCCGTTTTGTTATGCTTTACACAGTAAATATGTTCTAATGTAGACGTGTTGGGATTAATCTTTTAGTTTGGCCTATGTATTTTTCCCCACAGCTGCAAGGTATCATTTTCCTGTCCGTCCCACTGCTTATGTTTGTTATATTGTGCTTTGCGAGGATTTTAGAAATCTTCTCCGACACTCCTTGCACATATTGGGAAGGGCAGGTGTCTTGTTCTCTCTTCTTTCCTCTAGAAAACGAGAGGTTTTTTGCTTAAGGGTGGCGAAGAGAGCCTGTCAGATAAACAATTATAAGCCCTACTAATTTAGTAAACGTGACAAGTCTCAAAAAAATATATTAATTAGAATTATATAATTTAATACAAGAGAAAGTCTTCTAGTATTACACACCAGATTTTTTTTTTTTTATATCGAATCTGATAAAGTCTGCTTGCTACTGGCTAAATTTTTTATTTTATTTAAAATATTTTAATTATGCGAATGCTATTACATTATTTAAAAAACATCATTTCTTCAAAATTAATAAACTTCCATAATAGAAACAAATAAAAAATTAACCTGTGATATAAAATTTATTAATATAGAGAGCGCTTTCTTATCATTTGTGTGACAAGATTCATCTGATAACTACGATGTAAAATATTAACTAGCGTATCTCATTAAAATAATGGAAATGTTTAAAAATAAATATTAAAACAAAAATGAAGGAAAGTATAAATAATTAATTGAAAAGATTCCTCCGTCTATTGTTCAATATAATTTGATCAGAGCGAATTATTTTAAGAAAGATTTTACTTGAGTATTACGATCTTGCCAGATTTTCGAAATTGAGTTTTCACCGGAAATACATGTTTTCAAATTCCCTAAATGAAAAATAAATAAAAAATAGCGAATGGTATGTATGTGTGTGTATGTGTGTGTGTGTCTGTCTGTGTGTAAAACAGAATATCTCAAAAAATAGAACTCCAAATTTGAAGAAAATCCATTAACTAGTAGTGCGATTTTACAGAATACATTATTGAGTCACGAAAACTGTTACTTCCGATTTTCTTTAAATTTGGAATGCAGTTATATGTGAAACTTGTAACTGGTTAATATTCGCGTGTCAAATAAATCAAAACTGCGTAAGTTTGGAGTAAGAAAAAGTCGTATGATTGTGGTGGTACCAGATTTCCTTGTTTTTTTATTTGCAACACTTTTTCCCGGGAAAATTGATTTTCGGTGGATCTAGGGGGGGGGGGGGGGGGGGGGGATCTACGTGACTTTATTGGGCATTATTTCTAGCCTTGATCGAATTTATTGATAGGAGCGCTGTCTGGTAGGTAGTTCGTAAACGAGTAAACGACCTTTTCGTATATATATGGGAAGTGTTAAGGTCAATTAATCTTTTGGTCAAAATTCCGTAATGGGCACGTTTTTGAAAATAGCGGAAAAATTGAAAAAAAAAAATTAAGACCGCATACACAATACGGCCGCTAAAAACTGAATTTCAAAAATTAGACACATTACTTCCTTATGCAAATGTAAGAGAAAACTAAAAATAAATATGAATCAATAATCAAACCCAGGTACCACGGTACCATTAACCTATATATACCATAATATATACACATATATACAGCACCCCGCCACCCAACGGACAAACATTACATAATACGTTTGAAATTAAATGTTTCCAAAACATACTCTATTGTTATTGCTCTAAAATGTTTTCATTTTATTATTAACCAACCATAAATTAGTAGAAATGCAAACTTTTGTGAACATGAAACAACAATATGTTGTTGGACCAAAATTACAATAATTTATTTTGTAAATGTTCCTCCTGTATTCTTTATTATTGTACAGCTTTATTACTATTATTTTAATGCTCGTAATTTTGCGGTTGGTTATGACGGAGTACAGCCCAATTCGCCAAACATATCCACTTTCTATATCTAAAATTATGTTATTATAAATTTTTTCCCCGCCTAGTGAGGTGCTCATTGTACAGCAGGCTAACTCGTCTAATATGGGCTGCCCTGCCACAAATCTTGAGCGGACACCCAATGTGTCATGCGGTGTGGTACTAGACCTACATAGGCTTTCTCACAATGCGGGCACTACCAAATAGCACAGCTTTTTGTATCGTAAGAATGGGCCTTTTAGATAAACCAGTAATTGAGCCCACCTGGAACGAGATCACCGAGTGGACCACGAAGCAGTCAACCTCAATCAAGTCTCTCATGTCTAGCACCTCTACTGCCCGGGCCTCGTACTTGCTCCTCTTCTCAGCTAAGACTGAGATAATGTTACGGTTCAAAGGTTCCATTCAGCTATCTTGCATTTTGCGTGTAATAACTGATCAGGCTACTTCTCTATAATTCACGGGCAAAGTTTAGTGGATTTAGAAGCCATTATCCGCGATCGCATTCCTTAACAAACGTTAATATGCTCTCACCAAACCAAAGTGAATGGTCCAGCCGCGTTCCATCAGCTTGCTTAAGTTTAACTTCGTCAGTTAGATCAGTGGAAAATGGCTGTTTGGATTTTTTTATTAAGTCTAGGGACACCCGACTTTTAATCAAAATGCACGCCATTCCGCCTGCAATTCGTTGGGATAGTAATATATCGCTTACTGAGAAAGCGACAGTAAGGTTTTGATTTCAACTTTTTGAGGTTCCTGCGATTTTTCGTTTTTTGAGATATTTTGTTTAAAACACACACACTCAGTGAAAATTCACTTTCGGAATTTATTTGATGCGATCACAATACTTACGTAAGAAGAGTAAGAGAAAGTAAAAAATCTACAAAAATTGTTGCTGTAGGGCAAACTCGTGTAAGTATTATACCAAACTAATTGTAATACATCAGATTATTAACAATATCATATTATGTTCTATTTAATCAAATTATAACATATCATCAATATAAGATTATTATATTATACAGCCGGGTTCAAGAATTGATTTTTCTGCAGTAATGCGATGCAATATATATATATATATATATAAAGTTACCATTGCAATGTAGGTCATATCGCAATAAACCGCCATCCACAGTTTCCCGTATATATAAAATTGTCTAATTCCTAATATAATGTTCATTGTATTAAAAATAAATATAATTTTTTAATTATTAATTTCTTTACATACATCGTGAAAGATTTTGATCTGCGCGAGTTTTATTACTAACTTTAATATAAATTTTAGAGGAAGGAAAGCTAGTGATAATTTTGAAAGTAATAGCCAAAGAACCTCTGATCTAGGGATTAGCCACTTCTTCCTAGATCTTAACGTCCCTGCTGGTGTATCCCAGTCTACAATCGATTAACACTTATACTGGTACCCCAAACATAAAAAAAAAATTTTTTCTTAGCTCTAAGATAATAGTGATGGTGTATGTACATAACAGGGCAGGTAGTGGAAGAAAGAAATGAAAGAAAGTAATCGTTTTGAAAAATAGTTTAGAATATTTTATAGTTTGAAAAATAGAATTTTGTTAATATTTTAAATGTATCTTAGTGCAGTGAAAAGAGTCAGGTTCTGTAATTTAGGCTCATTGCTAATAGGGGAGACAAAGGCACAAGAATCCGTTAAATTAATACAGTGCCATTTGGCCAACTGTTTTGTAAGAGAAGGCATTCTTTCGAACAGTCTGCATTCTGCTTTCAAACAAGATAGTTTGTTGCAGACACCGAAGCAGAACACATCAGGACTGTGCCAGTTATAAGTTAAAACATAAGAGTTTATTCCAACTAAATTCAGTAAATTAATAAACATATTGCTGTGTTATTGAATAGCATTTAAATATCTTTATAGAATATAATATAATTAATTTAATCTACCAGTGTTTTCTTAATTATTCTTAATACTTCTCTCTTAAACATATATACTTACAAGCCCCTTTTACTAAACCGCTCGTGCTACACACTACTACAACACAACATCACACCAAATACATTTCATAGTACTTGAAGTGTCCAATAATGCTTGTGATTCGCAATGTGCTGCACTCTGTTGCAGAAATCCTTCGTGTAAATCCAATGTTTAGTTTTTGTCCTAGTTTACTTCAAACAAATTTGTTTGTTAATACCATTTATTTTCATTCTTCCGTAACTATGATCATTGCAGTTATGCTTTTGTATCGTGTTATCTCCGGAAATACATGTTTTATGTCCCCTGAGTCCAAAAAAGTGTTTTTTCTGCATGTGCATGTTCTCTTTCTGTATGTTCGTTTATTTATATGTGAACAGCAAAAATCAAAACTAAAAAAAATGGCAGAAAGTTCTAACTTGAACCGTTCCGTTTTAGCATCACCACCGGTTATCCGAAAGGAAGTTATCTGTCAAAATTTCTCAGCCGGAAGTATCAGTTTATTAAATGGATTTTTTTTTTGTTCAGTTTTTCTGAAAAACAGCTCCATCGATTTTCTTTTAACTTGGTTTAACAACTATATGTATAAAGCGCTACAATTTTTTTATTTGATACATTTAAGGAAAATTCATTTAAGGTGGTTTTTGGGGGGAGCGGTGGGGGTTATGTTTCTCTCTACAGACCTATTTTAGTTTATTATACGGTTCCTTCATCTAAACAATATTCATTAGAATTAAATATGTTGCCAAATTTCCGAGTTTGAAGAAAGTGCGTATTTATTGAACAGTTTTCCGTTTACTCCGATTTTCTCCATAATAAGAACGGATTGATCTAATTAAATTTGCTATATTCCGTATTAATATAGAGATCTATCACTTTTGTTTGAACTTTTTCCCAAGAATGTTCATTTAAGGAGATCTTGGGATAGAGGTGAGCTTTTCTCAAAAAAGCAATTTCATTAAGTTCAGATCATCCCAATTGAACATCTAATAAAAATTATAAAGTTGAAGACAATTTTTTCAATCTGTGTAAATTGCCATAAGTGGAAGTCGGGTGAGTATTTCACACCATATATTTTTAGTTATTTCGTTCGTATCTACTACCTGACATTCGTCCGGTATCTTAATATATTACACTGACAGGCGATTTTAACTTGGATACCCATAAACCACACTTATTATAAAGACAGGCGTCCAACCTGAACGGTACCAAAGTTTATCCATATATCTCACTGCAACCAGACGGTAGGACATATTTAGAGAGGAAGTCCGAGTACAATCAAATCCACTTGTTCTCTAAACTCTAGAAAGACTACTATTGTGGCTATGTGGTGTAGATGTGGTTGATGTATATTGCTTGTAGTTGTCTGTAGTTTTCTTACACTAGAAGCTGAGTGTGTGTGTGTCTGTGGTGGTGAACTAGAAGTTTGTGCCCAGAGTATGAGTGATTCTCAACGGCGTGTTCTGGATATTCGCTACCAAACTCTGCTACTAATTCCAGTAGCTTTTCGTTTAAATCACAAACAGGTCAACACTATTGAAGAATAGAATCCTGGCAGATCTGGAAGACAGTGTTAGCATAGGCTTCCGCTTCCTAATCACCCTCCTTCAGAGCATGAAAATATGTTGAGCAAGACTTTTCTCCTATGGAGTGTTAAACTTTCTCTAGACTAATTATCTTTAAACTTTGAATTTGTTTACACTTTTAATTGTTCTTTAATGTTATAATAATAATAATAAAATCGTTCTCCTCTGAAAAAAACGTACTTCAGGATAACTTATGTTCTTCAAATTTGATATCCTACCAATTCTTAGGCCGTAGAATCTTACACTGTTCCTGAAATAGTACCTTAGAGGAAAGCTTAGATAATATACGCTCTTAAAAGGAAAATTGTTAGAGCCGTTTTCGAGAAAATCGTAAAAAACTATATAAAAAAAAGGTCTGTAAAGTCGTATATCCAGTTGACGGATTTTGTCGGAAACCTTGCCATCAATATGCCGTGCTAGTACTATAACGTAATACCAAATTTGAGTTTCCAACTACGATTTTTCGTTTTTGAGATATTTTGTTTACTCACAAGCACTCACTCACAGATCAGTCATTAAAAATATTTTCTTCTTATTCAGAAAAGCTCAAATATACATTTCCCGGGAAAATTCACTGTCGAAAATTTAATACGATCGGAATACAAAAGAGAAACTGTTATCTGCCTGTAATTTATAATCCATTTCTCTGATTTTTCTTACATAACTGTGGAGATTTTTAATATTTTACTTCTTTTTTTACTTTCTCTACTTCTAGTAAGAGGAAGTATTGTAATCGTGTCAAATTTTCGTTATCCAGTTTTCACCGGAAATATCCGTTTTGAGGTCCCCTCAATATTAAGTAAAATTAAATATGTTGCCAAAATTCTGAGTTAGAAAAATTTCGGTTGACCGGAAGTACGTTTTTACTAAACATTTTTTTTCAGTTTTCTGGGATTTTCTTAAAAACAGCTTTAACTATTTTCTCTAAACTCAGTGCATCAACTGCACACACAAAGAGCTACAACTTTTATTCGAAACATTTCTCAGAGAAAATTCATTTACTGTGGCTTTTGGACGAGAGGATGTTTTCCTCAGAAATGCTATTATTACTTTCTGTTCTTACTTTTTATTGATTTTAGTTTATTATGCTATTCTATCATCTGAATATATTAATTAGTATTAAATATGCTGACGAAATTCGGAGTTTAAAGGAAATCAGTTGAGCGGAAGTGCGTTTGTACAGTTAGTTTTTTCATTTTTCTGCAATTTTCTCCATAAAAACATCGGTGAATTTCTTTAAATGTGGTAAAGTAACTCTGAATACGGAGACCTATCACTTTTGTTGTTTTCTTTTATTTGAAACTACTTTTACTTTTTACTTTCTCCTACAGCTTTAAATACACGTTCTTACGTCCCCTAAGTTCGAAAAGTGGTTTTTAAAAAATACAGGTGAAATACACGTTTTCAGATCTTCTGAGTTAGAAAAGTGGTTTTTAAAAAATGGTCTGTGAGTGTGTGAACGGCACAATTCAAAAACGAAAAATTACAGAAAGTTAAAACTTGATGTTCAGTTTGTGTTATCACAAAGGAATCTGACAGGGCGTTACTTGCAGAAATTACTCAACCGGAAGTTCCACTTAATGCACGCACCGTAGAACAATTTTTTTTTTTAATTTATTTCATTAACTAATTTCGGGCGTCTAGTAAAATATGGATTAATAAGAAAATGTTTCAAACAATAGTACGATAATTTTTCCCTTTAATTCCCTATTTATTTCTCATTTGTCACAACACTGCCCAAAACCGTTAGAAGTACTATAAGTTATCTTGCTATTTACATCTAACATTTGTTGAGTCATCAGTTTATCAAACAATTAACATTTGCAAATTAAATCCACTCTCTGTTATAAAAACGCAATTCTTTTCATTCTTGTGTGACTTTTATTATATAATAATTTTTTTTGTTGAATTATATTATATTAGTGCTTGAACATAGAGTTTAGTTTATTTTAATGTAAGCAGCGCGGCCCACAAAGTATTGAAAGAGTTGTTGCTTGGTTCAGCTGAGCTGGAAAGCATCAGAGTTATTTTTCGAGATAGACTGCTTCTTTTTGTGGTCATCGACCTGTTTCGGGCGTTCGCCAGTCACCAGGATGTTTCGTCAAAACAGTGTGTTGGTACCAGTGGAAGAAGGACCTAGTCCGGTACTCAACAATTGAAAAGATAAAAAAATATGTGTGGCCTAGTAAGGCTCTGCAGACTGCGAACAGTATAGGGTGGTCCTGAAAAGAGCCGCTACCCTGACTAAGGACAATTCTAGGTTGGTGTGGCCCTGAAAAGAGCCGCACACTCTACTCGTTCGTCGAAGAAGGTAAGTGAATTGCGCCGCCCTGGTAAGGCTGTGCGAGCTCCGCAGTAAGTGAGTCGAGGTGTCCCTGAAAAGGGCTGTAAGCGTGTGTTTGGTAGCCGGCTTTGGGAGCCCCGGCAGCGTGGCCAACACCCCGATAAACCCCGGTACCTGCTGACCTCCCACACACTAGTACCTCTAACTGCGGCTGCACTCGTGGCTTGTCCTTAGCCCGCGGTCTATACTGGTCCGCCTGCTTGTAGATTCCAAAGCTGTATTTCAAGCTCGAGCTCCTCTGTGTCCTTAGCCAGCCGGCTATGATGGTTCCAGGTCTGTTGACTGCTGTACCTTGAATTTTGTGGCACCTCCAGTAGTTACAGTTGAGTAAGTGTTCAAATATATTTTGTTGGTAGCTGCCCAGAGTGGTTAAAGGCTTGTTCAACTGCTCGGGTCGATAAAAATGTGACTGTGACTACTGGCTGTGCTCAAAGCACCGCCTTATATACTGGCGACGACGGTGTCGCCGTCTGTGAGCCAAGCCCTGAACCAATCTGGTGCAGTGTACCATCCTAAAAAGGACTGTTAAAATGTGGCAGTGTTGCCTTTATTTATATTTTACATAAAAGTGTTTATTTCGAACAAAACATTACATTGGAATTACATAAAAAAATATAAATAATACATTTAATGTTAAGACCTAATACGAGAATGTTTTGATTAAACATCAATTAGGTTGGTACTCCAACACAGTGTAATAACACAGACTTTCCCAGAGCAAATACAAGTTTATACACTATTGAAAGTGTATCAATTATAAAGGCGGAAATCTGCGCAACAGTTTATTCAATCAAAATCTAGTTTCCCCCAACAACATACAAAAAGTATTCGAACTATATATATTATTGATGCAATTAAACAAATAAATTATGGAACGTAGAAGCGTTATATATTTTATTAATTCTCTTTTGTCGCAAAATAAAAAATGGCGGCGGATTTTGCTTTTCCGCTTAATTCTTTTTTGCCTATTCTTTTCTACAATGGAATAAAAATTCGGAGATTTTTTTTTATACCTCACGTTAAATATATAAACCAGTAAATATTATTTAGAAATAACTTCATATATTGGGTTTTTTCATAAAAGATTTTGATTGCACAATTTGATAATTTATAAAGTACATACGTATGGAAAATTAGTAAAAAAATTTTAAACTTGATTTTTCAAAGAAACAAATAATTAACCAATCACGACGTAGAACTGAAGGTGTCAAATGGCGTGAAATTTAGGCCAATCAGAAATTGAGAGTTATTATGTTGACCACGCCAAATTTGACACCTTCACTTCTATACTGTGATTGGCTAATTATTTCTATGAAAAATCTAGCTAGTTTTTGGTTGAGGAGAACCTCAGTATTGAGGAAATCCTTAAAAAAAAAAAAAAAAAACTAGTTTAGAATTTTTTCACTAATTTTTCCTCCATAGGTATTTTATAAATTATCAAATTATGCTATAAGAATTTTTTATAAAAATTGCAGAAGATCAAGTTGTTTCTAACATACTCTACATTTTTTTATATAATTAATGTAAGCTATAATGAAAAAATTCAGTATTTTCATTCCATTGTTAAAAGAGAAATCAAAAGAGAATCAAGCAGAAATGATCCCATGAAAGTCCGCCTTTTATATTTGGCTGTTTATACTAGTGGGACAAAATAAAATTGATGTTAAACACCCATTAAAATTTCTAAAGGAATTCATAATATTTAGTTAAAAAAATATTTCTTTGACCTGGAGTTTGTAGCTATTCAGTATATTGTCCATTTTTTTAATGTATGTGGTGGCGTCCACATTTTCAAAGATTAGTTCGAAAAACTACAGACTATGTAACTATGTAAATTGGAGTAAGAGAATGTCTTGTGAGTGTTTCACACCAGATATTTTTCTTGTATTATAGAGTTCATATAGAAGAGTATCGAGAAGATGAGGCTGGCAAACAGCTGAGATTGGTGTTCGAGAAGATCACCAGACAAGACAGAGGAACTTATGTCTGCCAGACGAGCGCCACTGGCCCTGTTGGAAGTTCCGCTGAACAACATCAGCCACAAAGAGTCTCTTTTGAACTTGTCGTAGTTAGTTAGTATTTATATTATTTTTATGTATAATAGAATTATATATTAGAAAGGTTTTAAATTTTGCATACTCACTGCGTGCATTTTTATCTTTTTCTACTATCACTCTTTTATCTATTTTATCATAATTATTGTGGGGGTGGGGATTGATTTTAGAGAGGTTCTAGAGAAGGAGGCTCTCCATCATGGGTGCAGCCAAAGGGATACTGACGGCATGTCATTGACCTAGAGCTAGAACATTATTTATTTACTTCTATTTATTATTATTTCTGATTTTTGCAATGCGTTTGGTTTAGACAAAGATGTATAATGAAACAAAAAAAAGACGGATTAAACAGAAACCTAAAATTTAAATCGAGAAATTATCTGTGAGCATAAGTTAAGTTCGTGACAAACAGGAAAAAAATGAATAAATGTAACAATAGGATAAAACTTACGATAATACTTCAATAAAGTACCATTTCGATACAATATATGCTTTCTATTACCTATATAATATTAATACACATTAGAAGCGTTTCTAGAATTCCAAATTGAAGAAAATCGATTAACCAAAAGTGCATTGAGTTTTTTTGGAATTTTCCCGAAAACGTGTACAGAGAAAACATACCTAATAAATTTGGTATGTTAAATTCACAGATCCAGTATCACTTTTATTTGAAACATTTTTCGAAAGAAAAAAATAATTTTGGATAGTTACACGTAATTTGTGGCGTTAATTCAAAGATTTGTATACAGTTGGTTCGTGTTTTTGGTGCACTCTTCTGGACCAAAATATAATCACTTTTCTACTTGCCATGGTTAGTAGGTAGGTTCTTATCCCCCTACTACTTCTATGTTTATGTTAAGACAAATATGTATAATTTGAGTTTTAAAAAAATTCGTCATTTTATATAATAAATTCTACTAACAGAAAGTAAGAGAAATTCGTGTGAATATATCACACCAGATTTGTATATTTCAACTGTAGATGAGCATGCTGTTCAGCCCACAAACCAGCCATATCCCAATTTTAAAATGAACTGACCTAATTTTATTTAATAACATTATTAGAAGGACTCATGTACAGACAGCATTTTATTCAAACAAATTATAGGTAATGAATTTAAACAATAGTAAAAGTTTCAGTCATCTGTTATAGACAATTTTAAAACTTGTAATTTGATCATTTTGTTAGGCCTCTTTCCAATCTTATCATGTAACCTGGTGTATGATTAAGAAAATAAATTTCCCAAAAAGCTGTGGGACGGGTAAAATGTAAACAAGTGCAATATTAGTAATCGAACGGAAATGATATTGACTAATGTTCAAAGCTGTAGGGTAGCGCCCTGGGTTAGGTAGACTGATTGTAACAGGCATACCACTTGAGAGCAGGAGCACTTCTCTACATTATTATTATAATATTGAATACACTATACCCAGTATCTCTGTTGTTTGAATAATAACGTATATTATTAGAGCCTTGTATAATTTTATACCTTTGGCGATTATACAGTATTCCATTGAGTAATACACACTGGCTTCAATTGTAAATTTTAGTAATATTGCAATCAGCCATTTCATCTCTTTCTTTCTCTCTATTATCAGATATATTGACACTTGGTTAGAATTTGTTGTTATTTTTATGTTTTACAAATATTTTTTATTGATATTAAGTGGTGTACACTCTATTGTTTGTATTAATTAACTGAGGACATTAAGAGAATGTTAATTAAACAAAAGAAAAATATCAGCCTTTCAAGTACTATTGTGGTTCATTGTAAGGAGTTATTGAAATATTTTTCTCATTTCCATTCTTTTCTTATTTAACTTTCCTCTATTTACTTCTTTCTTTTTCTGTTTATTTATCGCCTTCTTTTAATTTATTTCTCCAATCTCTTCTTCAACTTTATGTTCTTCTTCTTCCAAGTACTTTCCTGTCCTGTTCCTCTCCTTTTCGCCGTTCTATTTCTTTCTTTTCTTCTTTACCATCTTCTTCTTCCTTTCCTATTTTGTTACTCTGAACTTCATCTTGTTGTTCTATTTCATTTCCTTTTTTATCAGTCCTCCAAAGTCCTGTTCTTTCGCCACTTCCCTTTCTCTTACCTTCATATTCTTCTCCTTCTTCTGGACTTGCTCTTATTTTTGTTCCATTAGTCATCTCTTCTTTATGTACTTCTTTTACTTTCTTTTCTTCCTCTTTTCCTTCTTTCTCCTACCCAGTTTTCAGCTGCTTCATTTTCGTCCGTTTCTTTTTCGCCCTCCTCCACTTCTTTCATCCTCTTCTACTCTTCTACTTTTCCAGATTTTCTACTTCCTCCTGAACTTCTTTTTATTCCTATGCGTCACCCTTTTCTTTTTTTTCATTTTCTTCCTCTTTCAACTTATTTTTCTTGCTCTTCCTTGCCTTCTTCTTCCTCCTACTTTTCTGTATACTTTCTTTTCTTCTTTTTATTTGTCTGTGTCAGTATATTCCTGAAGGTTCATAGTCTCCTTGTCCTGAAACAATGAACGCCACGAAGCTATAGGACAATCACCGACACTCAAAATGGATTTTCCTTCAGCAATCTTCCTGCACGCCCGTTTGGTAATTCTTTTCCCAAATAGTTTTACTAAATAATTTTATTGGTTATCTCATCAAATTTCTGTATATATAAGAATTGGATTTATATCTATGTTTTATAAAGACCAGTCAGTTCGCCTTTATTCCATTTCATAGAAGGTAGTTGACGCAGTAACTTGTTCGCATAGTTATTATCCCAATACAATATATTTTATAGCACAGCCTAGAAAAACCTTTGGTTACGAATTAAATGGAAAGCTTTTAAAGACTAAAACATCTACAGAATTACTGAGCTGACTTAAGTAAAATCATATAGTTACTGAGTTACTGAAACAAATGGACTGCCCATTTCTTGCGTTGGTTTTCAGTAGATAACTGACAGTAATTCAAAGATAACAACCTAGTGAACTTCTATATCTTGACCTGATATCACTTTGTAACTGTTTCACCGGTGTGGAAATTTCCCTATTATTTAATAAATGAATGGTTTTGTCAGGTCAGACCAACCTAAATAACTAATAATATATCATCACGAAGAAGACACCCCATTGACGTCCTGTCAACAAGTGTCATGATGAGATTTTTTTTTTTTTCAATTTAAGGCGCGTCTATGGAGCATCTATGATCATTGGCGCCCGGAGACTTCTCTAGTACTGCCGGCCTCCGAACAGTGTTCTCTCGTTACAGACTACACTGTCCATCATCGATATTGAGCTATAGGGGCTCCTGTGAAGAGAAAATCTAAGGGCAGCACTGCTGGATTCGAACCTGAGGCTTCCGCGTTGCTAGTCCAGCACGCGACCACTGAACTAATCCCTTCCCTAAATGTTTGATTGTTTAATAGTTTAAGCAGCAATAAAAATAAAATTGAGAAAAATAGATTCAATTTGTACATCAAAATTTTAATCATTTTCAGTTATTTACAAATTTACTATTCAATATTGTAGAATTTATTGTTTCATTCCTTTGTTTTTTATTAATTGCAGAACCGATTTCATTCTCCATGGCGGATGACAATCAAAACGTTACAGAAAATAAAAGTGGCATGATAAATTGTGAAGTATTTGGTGATCCAAGGCCTACAATTTTATGGCATGCCAAAGGAAAACCAGTACAAGGTTATTTACATAAGCTATTTTTTTTTTTTTTTTTTTTGCTTGTTTGATAAACAACGGCCAAACATAACTATTGTTTATGTTGATATTTTTTACTTTCTCTTACTCCTAGTAAGAGGAAGTATTGTAATCGAGTTTTCACCGGAAATATCCGTTTTGAGATCCCCTGAGTCCAAAAAAGAGTTTTTTAGCAAATGGTCTGTGTTTTTTTTTTTTTTTTTTTTTTTATTGAAACCTTCCATTTCAACATGCTCCATTTGCATATTACATGTTATAATTTATACATTAGTAACTAATTTATAATACAGAATAGAGTATTTATTATGCTTTGTAAAATTAAATAAATGAAATCTAAAATATTAAACTTAAGAAAAATATATATATGTAACTATATACAAAATCATAATGATCAAAATCAGATAAAATTACTTTAAAATGACATAATCTAACTATCCAGTCTAAGGCTGTAATTCTGGATTATGAACTTACATATATTACGTTTATTTTTCATCCAGTTTATCATTTTTAATCAGTATTCATTTTCCTTATTCTACATATATACATACATTTGTTTCTTTTTATTGATTATTCCAAAATTTTGAAAATACTCTCTATAAGTCTCCATTCTATTCTCAGAAAATCCTTTTTGGAAATATGCCATCTGCAACCGCGAAGAATCACTTTTTGCACTAACTTGCTTTTTAAGGGAAGAATTCGAGGGCATTCGAATATTAGATGTTCTACTGTCTGTGGAGTTTGTGAATCGCAAGAACAAGCTGGATTGTCTCTTATCTTGAACCTGCTTAGATACGCAGCAAATTTTCCGTGTCCCGTTAATAGCTGCGTCATTTTGTAAGTTAGGACTGTATCATCTAGTGCAAGCCTATCGTTTACCGTGGGGAAGAATTCCCTGGTCAGAGATCCCTTGCTAGACATATGCCACTGTTGATTCCATTCCATTATGCTTGCTTCCCTCACTTTTCTCTTTAATAGCGACCCTGGAAATAAATTATAACTTTCTGCCAGCTCTTCCTTTCCTGAGGCATCTTTGCCAAGACGATCTGCAATTTCATTTCCCTCTAGCCCTTGGTGTGCCTTCACCCATCTAAAACCCACGATATTTCTGGTTTTGTTAATGGTCCTGATATGTCTTCTAATTTTTTCCGCTAGAGAAAAGTGGGAAATCCAATTCCGAAATCCGAAATTCCTTATCCGAAATATTGTTTGGTTATTAATTTTCCACTAAAGACGTCAACCAGAAAAAGCACCGTACCCGTAAGGGTAAAGTCGGTGTTGACCCAGCATCGTGAGAAAAAGTGGGAAGCTACAGTTGGTAGCGCACTAGGTACCGAAGGTCGGAACTAAACGCGTGGGAACAGCGGCGTTTACAAACTGGGCCTCATGGGCTAGTGCGCCATAGGTTTTTTTTTATTATTATTATAAAATGTTATCGTGTTATTAGACTACATATTAACACAGCTGCTAAGATCCCCCTTATAGGGGGATATCCTATATTAAAGTACATTTAGTAGGACCTCTGTCTAGTACAGTGCCAATGCTTCGCCTTTGTCCGGGTAAGATTCCCTTCGGATTACAAATTTTTTACCAGCGATTTACTTTTCACAATCAGAACTTGAACTTTGTTAATGATATGTGCCTGTTGTGAGAGTAAGAGTGATAGGATGCCTATTTCCGTAAGGAGGATCCGACTTTATTAGGACAGAAATATTTAAATTGAAAATGTTTCCTAAAAGAATTTTTTAATCACTTGATCAGTGGCAACTGCCAGTACTGCAAGCTTTTTTAACCATAATATAAAAAAAAAAAAACAAGAAATTAGTAGGTGGTTTCATGGGTTACATAAACAAGAAATAAAGTAACCTTCCAAATCTAGACTCAGACTTTTCTTGACTCCATTCTTGAATTTAAGAAATTTTTTTTGCCGTCCACTTTTATAAATTAACATTTTGCAGGTGATCGTTACAAACAGATGCCTAGAGGATTGTACATTTCAAATGTAACTTTACAAGATGAAGGTGAATACCAATGTAAGGCCTATCAAATCACCACAAGAACCAGTAATATGCAAACTAAAACAATAAATTTAAACGTACTATGTAAGTCTGTAGTTTTCTTTATTTAAAAACAATATTATTCCTTTATGATTAATATATATATATATATATATATATACATAAAATATATATATAAATAAAATTATGGAACATTAATTCAGATAAGCCAAGATGGAAGGATCTGAATGGGAATACATCTTATGGCTACTTTGGTGGAGTGGCTAATTTAAGTTGTGAAGCTATAGGTAAGCCACCACCCGATTATTGGTGGACTAAAAATGGTTCAGATCTTGATCCGCAGATAACCACAGTTGTAAATGAAAGGAAACGTTCAGTATTAATGGTGAGTAATTATCTTCACTTTAAAAAAAAATAAAGATAAGAAAAGTCCACAATGACTTAATTCTGATATTATCAATATTAATTTTTGTTTCAGGTAAAAATGGTTGATAAGAAAATATTAGGCAAATATGAGTGTGCTGCTGTAAATTCAGTCGGCCGAATCGTTAAAGTAATATCGCTGGAAGAAGGTGTTAAGCCGTTACCTCCAGCATCTGTATCCGTGTATACTGTCAGTGCGAACACTGCTCAGATTGAAGTTGTACCACCACCTACTACCAACAGCCATCTATTAGGTTATAGGGTGGAGTTTAGCAAAGCGCAAGATGACTGGGGTCGTACAGAGTATCAGGATGTTGAAACTGGTCAGTATTAATATCTCTGGTTGTAAGAGGTTGACAAATATGAAATTGAATACAAACAGTCGAATCCTTTTTTTATGAAATTGTTTTCGAAAACGGCTCCAATGATTTTCTTCAGTCTTATAATACTATCTAGAATGGTATAGAATCGTATCACTTTTATTAGAAACATCCTTTTGGGAAAATTGATTTTTTTATGAGTTCTTAGTACTTCTGATTGACCTAAGTGTAATTTCATAAAAAATATTGTCTCTTAACAGTGCAATAAAAGAATGAACTCGGATCTATTCTATTCTCTTTTAAATCTCAGGGCCTTCGAAAGGTGTGGTACACTTAGACCCCAAGAGCCCATTATGCTCCCCCATTACACTCTTACATCAGCCCGGGCCCATAAATGTGTGAAATGCCACAGTCCTATCGGTCATCTCGACGTAGATTGAACAAGAATAGGAAGAAGACAAAAAGGGGAAGAGTTAATACATAACGCCTCCAATCCACAGTCATAGACCAAAAGACCTATAACCCGCAGGAAAGAGGGTGGGGTGGAAAATTGAAGGGTTTCACTTTCTCACGAGAAATGGTTGTGATATCCCTACGGTGCAGATGATCTCCTAAGGAATTCAAGAAAAGAATCCCCTGGTGCGTAGTTTGGGTCCTTCAGAGGAAACTAGTTTGGGATTAGGAAAGACGCTGTCAAGCCCGGTTCACACCACGTGCGGATAGACTTGATGTCGAGAGATATCTTCGATTCCAAGTTCAGCACAAGAAATCCAGCGTCAAACTTGAAAAATTGCAAAATTCCTCAAAACGGATCTGCTAAGATCCATTATGTGGGAATGTTTTCGAAAGGAGGCCGACCCGTGCATCAGAGCACTTCCTTTGCTCACTTTCCTCTCCCCTACCCCAAAAAAAGGTTCAGTATGTGTGAGCATAATTGGCGCATTAAGAGTTATCTGGATTGCCTCATTCCCACCATATCTTCCCTGGAGAGGATGCTTATCTTATGAGCCATTTTTCAATAGTCTCAAAAGCAGTTGAAGTCAATGGTACTTGGCACTGACTTGTTAATTCCAGAGTCATCTCCTCGCCTATGGATAAATAGGGATTGGGAAAGAAAAGAAGGTAAGGAATTTTTTTAATAGCTCCATTCTGCAGTCGAATATCAAAAGATATCGTACCTGCAAGTGAGGATGTGGGATGGAATTATGATGGGGTTTTAATTGGGAGTAGGTTGTTATTCCCACAGCTTAGGGAATCCAATTGATAACCAGGATAACCAGGAGACATATTCTAAACCCCGGACCTGCAGGAGGTTAGTCGGAATTGCAACTTGGCAGAAGAGTATTCAGAATGTCAATATGTTGTATTTTGACTTTAGTGTTTGCCTTCAGACGCATTTGAGTTTGCTGACTGAGATGGTTAACCTGTATGACGATATAGTTACACTTGGTCATATCGGACCCCCTAGCTCGGTGGAGCGTTTGGAATCCCCTTATGAAGGCCTCAGGTTTAAGTGCTTCCCTTAGATTTTCTTTTCCTAGAAGCCTCTTACAGCTCACTCCCTGGTGTTGTATATAATAAAAAACACTGCTTGGAAGCCCACTGCACTGAGAAGGCTCCGGGGAGCACAATAGATCTTTTTCAGGCCACAGAGCATTATCCCCTAAAATAATCTAAATAATATAATATCGAGATGTTTTTCGTACACTACTCCAGACAATTTCCTTAAATTCAGTGTACATCCTATACATACAATAAATGTTTACTTTTATTTGAACAATTCCTGAAAAATTGAAGTGAGAGGATTTTAGGTCAATTAGTGCAACTAAAACATCAGCTTTCCTTGATACACTATCAGAGTAATATATTAGAGTTCCATGATTTGTGAAGATCACTTTCTAAATTTGGGGGGGTGGAGGAATTTTTTTTTTTAAACAATAGCGATAAAGGAAAAATTCATTCTTTAATTTTTTAACATGGTCACTGATTTTCTTCATACCAGATATTTATTAGTTTAATTTATTTTATTTATTATAATTTAATTTCTTAATTAATTTAATTCTCCTCTTAATTGCACTGAAAGTACAACCATATGCTATTTCGAAAAAATCACTTTAGAGGTCATCATCGCTCTCCCAGAAGCTCCCAAAAATCAATTTTACCAGGAAAAAAAAGTTTCGAAAACAATTTGAAAATCATTGGTGATGTTTTTGAGAAAATCGCGAAAATTAAAAAGAAATTATTCAGTAAGGACTAGTAGAAGAATTTTTATCGGACCACCTTCGCCTCCTCCGGGTTGATATCAGAACGAATATCAGGTGTGAATTTCCTGGGATATTTCGTTTTTTAATATATTTTATTCCCACGCACACACATTCTAGACCTTTCATACCTCAGACACCCTCAAAAATTTTATTTTCAGTTCTCAAATTTTATTTCCATAAATTTGATCTGATCGCAATTTTCGTTTATCACTAAAATAAGAGAAAGTAAAAATATCTCGCCAGTTCCAAATTTTTTCAACTTAGTAATTATATATTTTTGATGTTTTAGGACGCGTATGTGATTTAAAAAAAATGATATCAAAGAGCCTTAACAATAAAAAAAATAGTAAGTTTATGCATATTGAATAATGAAACACTTTAATGTTCACAGATGAATCGGGAAGTTTGGTGACAATAGTGAATTTATGCGAAAGTACAGAATATTTCTTCAGGGTGGCTACCAGAAGTGAATCAGGTTTAAGTAATTTTTCAGAACAACAATCATTGACAACATCATCAGCTGTACTATTACAAGTATCCAACTTAGTTTTTATTGCATTGGTTACAACAACACTTTTATAGCTATAAGCACTTATACCCGCAAATGGTGCTGTGTTCAGGAGCTTTACGCTGTTACCAAAATAAAAGGAATAAAATAAAAAATATAGCAGTAAAATTAGAGACAATCATAAAACTGAATAATCCTTGATACTCTATGGAAAAAGAAGAAGAAGAAATTGTTCACAGTTCCTATTTAGGAAAATATCTCTCATACTAATTAGGCATTGATAATTTTTATCACAATGGCGATATATTTTGCTTCACTAGTTGTTAAATTTCATCACTTTTTTTAAGAAAATGGTAACAGCAAAAGGTATCCAACCAATACCACAAGAAGGCCTTAATCCTTTGTGAAGAGAGCATAGATGTTTGACTCCCGTTGGAGTTTTATATTACGAACTAATAGGAGTAAAAAAGAAAAAGAGAAAAATAAATCGATGACTGTATGACAGTCTATAAACTAATGCAGTTAAATTGTGACCAAGTAGAACTGCAAATATTTTTACCTTGCATGCTATTAAATTTTGTTTACATCAGTAGCATGAGTTTCGAATTTCACCACATGACATATCATGACATGGACTCATTTTTACGTTTACTTTTACAAACACTTTTTCTTTGAAAATAGAATCTAAGTTAATAATTTGTAATAAACAAATTTGCATTATTATAGGAATATTATGACATCAAACAAGTTATTTTTATAATTCTATTGCAAGAATAAGTACCGCATTCTTATAAACATTGGCCGGAAATCATTTTCTGGAAAATGAAAAATCTGGAGTAGACGCTTAATGGTTGTGACCTATTCTCTTAATGCAGTTCTCAAATTCCAGTTAATAAAGTTTAAACAAATTCTGATTTGGTTTTTACATCAACATTTAACTGTCTAAATTGTTGATTGGTGGTTACTATGTGAGATGTTTTGTAATTGCCTAACAAGCAGACTAATGATATCTTCCCACTATCTTGCCGTTTTCGTTACCTCGCCCATACTGGAAAAATATAGGATAAGTAAAAGTTAGAAGGTGAGGAATTATGTTAACACTATAAAGCTAAATGTTGCATATAAAAGATCTTGTCTATTCTATCTACCTCTCAGGGTGGATTTGGATATGTTCTCACTGTAAAAGTTAACGGCTCCACTTTTCTTCGAAATAATTCATTAAACGATTTTTAGGCGCAAAGTTTGTAGGTGCTTCGGTGGAAATGATCTTTGAATTATAGAAGAAATAGGCCAAATTTTATTGGCTTGCGGATAAGTGAACAGAAACTACTCAGGCATTCTGCCTAAACACATCCCCCCCCCTGTGGATCAAAAGAATTAGCAGGTTTGAATTTTTTCACTTTCTTTGTTTTGATTTATACACTCATAAGTACATATAAGATCAAATTTAAAAAACAAACTAGTTCAGAAAGTTTCAAAAATATATGTCTGATCAGCATTAAAAGTCGAAAAATCCTTCCTGAATGCATTACAATGACTTGCATCATTAAAATTAAATAAGAAATATTATATTTTTTGCATGTTGATCTCAGATAATATGCATAGCATAAAATATTGCATATAATTTGGAATGGTAGTGAAAAAGTGCATGTGATGTTTTGAAACAGTGATACATAGTGAACTGATAATATGACCGTCTATGACAATATGTCATGTGGTTGAAACATCGTGAAATCGGACATTGTAATTTTTTTTAACTACAGAATAATTGCTGTTTTATACAATTTAAAAAAGAAAAAAGATATTGTAAGTGATACGGACCAGCATAAAAGTATGTGGCTATTAGATAAATATAAAATAACAAATACCAATAGTAATCAATTTATGTGTTGTTAAACCCCTCAGATATCAAGCCTCAAAGATCACTTTCAATCACATATTTTACTGTTACTTAATAATCACAATATTCTGAAACCGATTATCAATTTAATAGGTGTTTTAACCTTTCAAAGGAAAAATAGGACTAAATCAAAATTTCTCCTAAGATACACACCGTTACTTGATGATTTTCAAAATCTTTAATAGATTTGACGTTTTATTCCAATAAAAAAGATGTACCCTACTCACTGCCAGTAAAGTAATACAGTAAAACTTTCAATAATGTATAAATAAATGCAATAAATTTCATTTTATATATCTGATTATTATCGGTAGTAATTTTTAAAAAGTGTCATTTCTGTTAACGCTACGAAATGTAAATACTAAGATAGTAATAAGCTGCAATGCTAAAATTGTAAATGAATACTCCTGAACTGTGTGGATAATCATATTTACTTTGCCCTTATTTATAGATCAGGAATAAAAGGACTCACCCTCTTTTTTTTTGCATAAATTTTCATATGTGCTGATTAAATAGGAGTAAAAATGCCTCTAATCCGTAAGAAACTTTATAAATGTTCGAAGCTAAAAATGAAATAATTATTTATCACATATTTCAATATTGAATATAAAATATGGATTTTGATGTCAGCATCTTCAAGCAGAATGTAAAATTAATTACAATTAAAAATGTAGGTTAAAAACATGAAGTCAGATTATTTGTCTCATTTTAAGGCAACTTTCATTTCAAAGTGGCTTTCGAAATCAGTTTAAAAGAATTAAAACATAAGAGCAGCAAGATATACAATTTGTGAACGTGTCGATCGGTTTTTTATGGAAATTAGTGCCATCTCGGAGTTTCCAAAATTTTGAGAATCACCTAATTATTTAGGAAAAAATTTGAATGCAGGACACCCACCTTCATTCATCTCATCTCACTTTGACTCGCCTTTGGTCTTCCTCTTTTTGCTGCTCCGGCTCCATCAAGCAAATACTGGCAACTGTGCTATCATATTTTCAACGGTTTTCATCCGGAGCACTACTACAATTTTCTGTATCTCCTAACTACTAAAAGCACATGCTATCGAGCATAACTTAGATCTGTGCTGCAGGGTATGATTAAATGTTGTGTAAATATGTGTGACATGCTCAAGAAGCAGCTGCAAGAAACCTTTAGATTCATCTGCATAATGTCTCGTTTTATTAGACAGGTGGATTTTAATTAGTTATAGAAAACTGTTGCACAGTTAGACATTCCTTATTTCCTGATTTTTCAAATTTTATAAAGACAATTTTTTTTTTTTTTAATGAATTAATAAAACAGTATGTTTTCTCAAACAGAAGGAAAATATCAGTATCCTTATAATGATTGATTTCTCGAGTATTCTAGCAATATCACCGAAAAAGCATGGAGCATGGTTGTTCAAAAAGTGGAACGGGACAGATGTAAATCTATAATTTGCAGTTCGCTTCCTGTGCAGAAAGTTTTACATTTCTATTCAAATTTATTGGTAAACCTTTTCCTTTTTTTTTAGCTTTCTTTTCTCGTTCATTTAACATAATTCACAATATATCAATTCAATAGATCGTAGAGATATGTTATTCAATACTTTAGATATATTATAATTTTTTTTATGTGGATTACACTTGTAAATATGTCATCGAGGATAAAAGATTTATAATAATAATTACAATAATGTGATAATTGTAAAGTATATGCTATTTTTAGTCGTCTTGGAACCAAGAGAACACCAAGTTACTAGAGCTCTGAATGTAAAGCTTGGAATGATAGCATGCTGATCGTTTTAGAAATGAAAACATATCTAAATTCTGTCAAACTCTATAAAAATTTACAAAATCCTTGTGATATTCCAATGCTCTGTAATTTCTTCATAAAAAAATTTTTGTAATCAAATAATTCTTTATCTACTAAAAAAGATTAGTTCTGTAACTTCAGCAGATGGTATATTTCTAAATAGTTTAGGCTGCTGAAATGAGTTACCAGATGTACTTTATTTGCTTTAAACATCCTTCAGTTTTTTAAATCATGATCATATCTGATGATCATACGAAACGGGTTAATAACATTTCCATAGATTGCACTGAGATAGACTCTTCGAAAGCAATAAAAACCCTAATAAATAGACGGGCTCAAAATACTAAACAGTTTGTTATTGTGTAGTAACAATAATAAAAAAATGGGCCAACTCTCCAGTGGTAGAATTATTTCTGTCTCCATGTGACTTTATTCTATTGATGATAAAAATATGAAGTGTTTATTGTTATAACTTCAATGTCCAATATTATAAACACTTTTATATTTATATCTGATGCAGTTATTCCTCCTTCATTGATTCAATAATTTCGCATTTTTGCTTAAAAAAATGTTGACTAATTGCAACACTGTTTAATTAAATGCAAGAACAAAAACTAATTTATTGTTGTATGTATATATGATAAATATTTATTATAATTGTAAATAAGTTAGAAAAGAAGTATGTTATTTTCTGCAAATTAATGAAAAATGTAAAGAAAATCAAGTTGTACTTACGTAGTAAAAAAAAAAAAAAAAAAAAAAATGTGTAAAGAAATAAATATATAAATACTGTTTGTAAGTATGGTTGATCAGTGTTATTTGTACCTTAAATAAACTCCTCTGGGTATGCCAAGATCGATTCAAAATCAGTTCAAACAAAAATTCATTTATCAAAATTTGAAATCTTACAACTAAAGAAATTCTTTCAAATTATAATTAGACATTTATTTCAGTTTCTTATAGATACAGTTGTGGATGACAAGAGTTTGTGTATTTTAAAGGCCAAAATGGCGCTGAAATTGTCATAATTATTGTTCACTTGAAACTTTTCCCTTACAAAATCTTTGTATTAAAAGCCATAGCTCGTTGGAAATGCAGGGTTTTTTCCAGCTCATTCCCAAAATTCCGAGAGAACTTATTTTGAATCAAACAGATGTTTAGATTTTATTCCTATTTTAATATAAACAGTAAAAATGTAAACCACATAAAAATTGAGAATTGTATCATCCATGGTTAGAAATTAGTTCGTGTATACCTATAGACCTAACTAAAAAAAAAACTATATGAAACACTCATTCGACTTTATTTGCTACAAATCGCAGAAAGTTCAAAATCGTTCAATTTGCGTATTAGCATGGGATCTGACAGGAAGTTAACTCCTGCGATTTTCTCGAAAATATTTAACTACTTCAATATTATAAAGGTGGGGAAACATCTAGATCACAACAAGACGATATTAAATAAGCATAACCTCCCAGGTTCTCCAGTCTCTAGAATTAATTTTTCGAGAAAATCAAGTTTCAAATAAAAATAATAGGCCTATATGGACATAGTAGAGCAAATTTAAATAAATAGGTTGGAGTCGTTATATAGAGAGCTGCATGAAACCGAAAATAATGGTCAGTAAAGTTGCACTTCTTGACTAACCGATTTTCTTCAAACTCGGAATTTTGACATAACATTTATTATTTATTCTTACTGCTATAAGAGAAAGTATTGCAATCCTGACAAATTTTCGATATCGAGTTTCCATCGGAAATACAGGTTTGAGGCTCCCTAAGTCCGAAAAAGTGGTTTTTAGAAAATGGTTTGTTGGGTGTATGTGAAGAGATTATTATTACGAGTATTATTATTTGTCTGTGGGGAGGAACAAACCCTACGCTATCCAAAGCCTCACTGTGACCATATAGCTACCCCAAGAAAAACAACAACAAACCGGGTCTAGAACAAAAATCCAGACCCGGATCTAATCCATCTAAGATTCACCGCAGTCAGAATAAATCGGACAATAACCTAATTTCCTCACAACCCAGGCAATCAGTCATATGCAAGATGGATGGGTGTTTCCTCGTCGATCTCATAGACTCTACAAAATGGATCCGGCATGAGCCCCATTATGTAGAGATGTCTCCTTAAACCACAATGTCCAGTAAGAGATCCAATCAGATGTCTGAGAGAGTTCCGTGAAAAACACAGCAACGTCTCACTAAGGCCTTGTCCGGACCCCCGATGAGAATTTGGACTGCCGAAAACCAACTGAGCTCATCCATAAGGATGAATGCTGTGAAGCTGTCCATGTCTGGAAACCTGACAGACAAGTGCCAGAAGACACGTCTACAGTAGGCTCGGGACCAATGAAAGGAAGAGAGGCGCCTAATTTGGCAAACCTATCCACGTCCTCATTCCCAAAAATTCCCATGTGACCTAGCACCCAGACTAGAAGCACATCCTTCAGAGAAGAAAGCCTCGTCCAGTCTTTAGAACATCTACACCAACGGAAGTGAAGACGCATGAACTCGCGCCTTCACGCAGCCTGGCTGTCCGAGCAGATACAAACATCTATTAAGTTAGTGTTATGCACCCTCTCATTCAAGACACAACAAAGAATAGCATAAACCTCAGTCTGGAAGACTGTGGTCCATTCACCAAGAGATACTGCCAAATGATCTCCGGTCTGGCTGCCTGGCTGTCCGAGCAGATACAAACACCTATTAAGTTAGTGTTATGCACCCTCTCATTCGAGACACAACAAAGAATAGCATAAACCTCAGTCTGGAAGACTGTGGTCCATTCACCAAGAGATACTGCCAAATGATCTCCGGTCTCAAAATATGTATATAGAATCTCGATGAATTCATCCTGGTTAATAGTTCATCCATGACACACACCATAGCTTTGGTGAGAGACAACCACCTTGAGGACACCCTCTCCCCGCTCCCACAACCACAGTGCGCATTCATACCTATAACTCTGCTCCTTAAATAAATACCTATCCAGTTAATTAAAACTGGTTGTATGCCTTTTCGACCTAGGGAATCTTTAAGAGCATCAAACGATACTCTATCAAATGCACCTTCAACATCAAAGAAGCACCCTAGAGCATATTCCTTTGTCTCTAGAGCAGATTCTATCCTACCAACCAGACAATGCAAAGCAGTCTCTGTCGATTTTCCTACTGTATATGCATTTTGGTTTGGATGGAATGGATGATTCTTCAAAGGACCATCAGTAATATACCTATCCACCAACCTTTCCAAAGTTTTTAGAAGGAAGGACATAAGGTTCTAGCTTCCTCCCACCAATCGCAGACGAAGCAGTGCTGTTTATGTTTATGTTATCTGGGAAATGGGTATTAAGCAAGAGCTGTAATATCTCCATTTCTCCTCCTGTAAAGGAACCATCAGGGTTCTTAAAGTACCCAAATGCCAGTCCTTATCCTTACCAAGAATCCGTACCAGCCTAGATGTCTCTTGAGTCGAATTTAGATCCTCGCAAAACGATCTTCAAGAGTTTCTCTTAGCTTTCCTTAAAGCATATTTATATGCTTTTGTAAGACTATTGTAACTATCCCATGATTCCGAAGAATCGCTTACCCTTCCTGTAAGAGTCCCTAACTTGTCTTCTTAGCTTTTCTAACGAAGATGACTACCATGGGTTCCTACTACCACTAACCAACTTGGAAGGACAGGTCTCTTCGAATGAAGACTTAATGTGTTCATGTAGAATACCAGCCTCTCTTTCCAATTAACATCACCAAGAGCACTTGACTGGATAATCATTCTATCTCCTAGAAGTCTAGAATAAGAATTCCAATCCGCCCTTCTGGGGTTCCTATAGGTAGCCATGGTGATGGGATCGATCCCCAGACTAAACCTAATAATCCTGTGATCAGAAATAGAAGCTTCCGAACTTACCCTCCAATCTCCTAGAAGCAAGAGTAATATCGATAACTTGTCTTCTAATCCTAGTTACAAAAGTGGGTTCAGAACCCCTATTTACAACATCCAGCTCAGTACCCATTAAGAAGTCCATGACAGCTCGACCTCTAGTATTGATGTCGCTGCTGCCCCAGTCAACATGATGTGCATTTGCATCACAACCTATAATTATAGATGTGATGCTGGACTCCGTAAACCGTACCAAATCTACTAATTCTTGCGGAGGAGGAGAGGGATGATCATAGGGGAAATAGGCCGAGGCCACCACCACATCAAGACATCGGCCAACCAATCCCCAGAGCAACCCTCACCGCCACCAGATCCCTAGAGCAAAAATGTCTGAACAGAACGGCGCCGACATCTCTACTAACGCAAATATATGCTCTAGGAGTGTCCCCGCCATCCGCAACAAACAACCTGCCACGGACCGCACTCAAACCTCGAACCAATCCTTTATAAGCATAAGGTTCTTGGATAAGTGTAAAATATGTATGCAACCCAGCAATAGAGCGCACAAATTAGCCATTGCATCTTTGCTATGCTGCAAGTTAACCTGAACCATTTCTAGCCTGTCAATCATAGTGATAAGTCAACTAATAGAAGAAATGGAACTTCTGACATACTTGATAGCAGGCAGGATCAAAAATAAAATAAAAAATTATAAAAAAATAAATAAAAATAAATAGATAAATATAAATAAATAAATAAAAATAAATAGATAAATATAAATAAATAAATAAAAATAAATAAATAAATAAAAATACCTGCCTTACTTGTCTCTCCTTTTTCCTTTGACCACGTATTAGAAATCGCCGCACGGGGACAAGTCCTCCGCGGCTCCTCCTGACACGTTCTCCTCCAGAAGCAAGCCTTCCCTGCCTCTAGATATTTTTCCAGATTCCCACCCATTAGTGCATCCAGGCCCTGGTCACCCGACTCTGGATGTACAGAAGAATTACCCCCACACCGGTGGCCCCCTCCTCTAAGGGTAATTTGCGGTTGACGAATTTAAAATTAAAAACATATAATAAATAAAATTAAAAATTCATCTCCAGAGCTCTCCACCCTCCACGGAGCTCACACTTTGGGACGCTTTGAAGAAGCGCGAGAGCTACCCTAGAGATATAGCGCCCAGGGATTGTGAGCCAAGGCCCACAATACCCGGGAACTCACCCATGCGTTCCTTACGCTAGCCGATTGACCAGAGCTGGGTTAGGCTCTCGCCGCCTATTTAGTGGAGTCAGGAACCAAAGTGGTGTGTTGGACTGCAAGGCACGCCGAGGGAATTTGCCTCCAGCGAGACCTGCGTCCTCAACCACCAGGACTTCCCTTCCCACGACACAGGTATCCACACACGGCAAACATGTGGGTGGCACCAGCACGTGCCAATAGCGTGTAGTAGTGTAATTGTGTAGGTGTGCGATGTTAAGGCGTTCAGGTGTAAGTGATGCAGCATGAACCCCCACAGAGGCTCCGCAGCTAAAGAATTCGCTGCAAGAGATTCAGGCCACACGTAAAATATGGCGACCCAAACTGAGGGCAGAAATGTTTCTACCAACTCACACTCCTGACAGGGCACCGCTACACTTGTTAGTCTGTAATGGTAGCTGAGGAACGTGGGAGTGCTATGTTCCCAAATAGACCGAAGGCTACCCTCTGCGTTGGCCCACCAGCTTGGCCATCCACGCTTCCACAAAAGTGGAGCCCAGATGTTTCCAGAGCCGCGACGAGGACGCGCTGGTTGGACTTGAATGAGGTTCCGTGACAGAATATCCGTCTCTAGAAACATAGGGAAGTTTCACCCTATGTGAGTAAAAAAAACTCCCTCGAACCATTTGGCTCCATGTGAAGAGCTTAGGACAAAATCGGCAAATCGTAGAAAGTTCAAAATCGCTCAATTTGCGTATTAGCATGGGATCTGATAGGAAGTTAACTCCTGCGATTTTCTCGAAAACGGCTTCATCGATCTTCTTTCAACTTCGTATATCAATTGCACATACATAGAATTACAACTTTTCTTTGGAATATTTCTTGGAAAATTTCATTTAAGGAGTTGCAGGGGAAGGGTCGGGATATTTATAATAAACACTATCTATGAGAATTAAAAAAATATTGCCAAAGGGCAATACTCACACTCCGGGTTTGAAGTAAATCGTTTGTCTGGAAGTGCGGCCCTACTGAATAGTTTTCTGTGATTTTTTTCCATAAAAAATTTCATTTCCTATTTCATTAATTCCATTTTTTTTTTCCATTTCCTTAATTTTTTTTTATGATATACATAAAGAGACCTATTCTTTTTCCGACAGAATTCATTTAAGGGGATTTCTGGTGTAGGGGAAGGCTATGCTTTCCTCAAAAAAGTCATTTTATAAAGTTTAGATGATTCTCTCATTCATGCAATTAAATTGAACTAAACATATTGTAAGAAGAATAGGACAGAGTAGAACTTTTATCAAAGAAATTAGCTAAAAAGCCAAATCCACAAAAAACGATCCAGAAAAGCTATTGTGACTTCTTGTATTTCTATACATTATGCAGTCGTTAGTAAAAGTATAAATATACAATTTTTTGTATAAGGTGAGCCAGAATTGGCCTGTGTGGAACTACATGTTTTGAGTTCACCACAAAATAATGTTATCATATTATGGTCTACGTGAACGCATGAAAAGGTATGTGTGCACAATATACATTAACCTTATAATGAACAATAAAATTATATGTCATGAATACATATACACTTTCACACCCATCTCTTAGCTGAAATCTTTAGCTCCTATTTGTCCATCTTCTCATCTACCTAAAAGGTAAGTAAGTTGAATCTATTTTTTTTTTTTATTAGATATTTTTTTCTTGTTATTTGAATCCTATCGCGTCTGTGCTCGTTATGCTGTACAATTTCTTTTATTGGATCTTGTTTATGTATCTTCGGGTGTTTGAGTTTACTACTGTGAAAGATGGAACAATGTCTTACACCGTGTCCTATTAATTTTAATGTAGGACTGTCCAAAATGCATTTGATTAATTTTATTAATTGCCAACATTATCTCCTTCGTCGATTGTCAGCATTATTAAGTATAGCAGTTGTTCCTATCTCTCGAAGCCACTGATGCTCTTGGCCTTATAATGCTAAATGATGGTTTACCAGATGATTGTATCTGTTTAATTTTTAAATAAAAATTGATAACGATTTTTTGTTTTCATTGATAAATAGATATGATGATAATTATAGTGAGATTCGCTCTTTTTAGAAATAAAAAAAAACTTATATTTTTGCCAACGACTCGACAAATATGTATATTGTCTTTATCAAGGCATAAAAATAAGAAATGTTATTCTTCAAAACATGACAACTTTACATCATATTTTTGGAAAATAATGTAAAGTTGTCATGTTTTGAAGGTTAACATTTCTTATTTTTATGCCTTGATAAAGATAATATATTTGTCAAAACGTTGGCAAAAATATTAATAATATTCTTATGTGTTGCTAGGCCTCCTAACACGACACCTATAATACTAATCAGTTATATGCAAATTCCAATAATTGTGGAACAAAAAAAATTTGTTATATGATAGTTGCAACATGCATAGAATAGGTTTTTACGTTTTTCAAGACCCCAGAATCCTCAGTTCAATGGCCCCGTTAATAAGAGTTGGTTTGGGAGTATTAATTTTGGGATGAAAGTCAAATACAAGGATTACAGGAACACCAAAATAAATTGAATATTATTAAGTAACAGATTTATTTACTATCTTTAAATACAACAACAACAAAATTTCATAAAGAAGTAAAGTGTCCAAACAAATATTCAAATTATTGCTATTGAAATATCGATAAAAATAGATTGATTATAGTTCCAAAAACCAAAAGGGCAAATTCTTTAAACAACAATTCGTTATTATTTATTTGATAAAACAAAATAGCACCTCATTTTGTAGATATTTTTTTTAAACAGCATTCGTCAACAATGTAAGCTAATTTATTTCTATTTGAATGTATATAACCAACACTTTTTGTTTTCTTAAGCTTTATTTTTTCGTTTCATGTTTATTCATTTTGTTTTTAACAAATATATCTTTATGTACAATTTCATACCTTAAAAGCTGTTAACTATAATCTTTCAAATTGAATCTAGTCACTAAAATAGTTGTTCCCTATTTAGTATATTATATATACAATTGCTTCGTTTTTTTTTTTTTAATTTTTGTTCATCTTCTTTATTCATAATAATTTACGTAATATTATTAGAAATATAATTAATGCAAAGGCAGTTTCTTTTATATCTTATTTATAATTTTATTTTTTTCAATACACAACTCTTCAATATTAGCTGCTTAATGTCTAAATATTTTTTTTTACAACCTATTATACATATCTAAAACATAAGATTTGTTTTCTGTAATAGCTACACAATTTGGTTAATTATTATTCTTCTCAACTAGGACAATTATTTTTTGTTTAAATTACATCTATGCTTTTTTGTAAGAAATATCATTCTGTTTTTATTTTGTTTATATTCTCACAAACAATGACTAAGTGTTCTATCATATTATATTCAATAATATCAACATAAATTTGGGCATGATTAATAAACAGCCTATCACACGAATGACTTTAAGAAACAATATTCATTGTTATATTTATATTGCAAATTAGCATTAACTAGTAAATTCGTAAAAACACTAAACTAAACTTTTTTTAATTATACTTCTACTAACTCCTCAAATCATTTACAACCTACGAACACTTAGGAACGTTTAACGTCGAAGTATCCATTTTCGTTAGAGCTAGGCTGTTTTTATAATTCTGTTACATAAACAAAAATAAAATTTGCTTTATAAGATATGGCTAATTTAAATAAATGTCTTTCGCTTTTTTATCTATTTTATTTTCTATTAAATTATACAAATTCCTATACATATTTTGTTTATATCTAAATTAGTTTGTACTTCAATAAAAATTGTATACTAAATTAAATAATCAATAACTTTCAATTATAAATTAAGTATTTCTACTCTCTATTAAATATTTGCATACTTTTTTTTCTTCGTTTTTTTACAGCAACTAATTTTATAATAAATAAAACCAATTTGGCATCTTATCTTTTATATAATGACTATGATTACCAAGTATATTAAGATCATCAACTGGATATTAAAAGTTATAATATTTTAGTAATATTTCCCAAGAGAAATATGTTATTAATTTATTCTATAAAGATGTTTGTTTACAACAAATACCTCTCTTTGTTCCAATACAAAACTCAACTGCGAGAGATGACAATATTAATTACATAATTAAGGTTTTAAGATTCCAGAATTAGTGCCGCAAATACTAACACATGTTAATTTAATAAAAAACTTACGAAAAGAAACAAGTGTAAATATTCTATAATAAAAAAAAATGTTGGATAGTAAGACCTCAATTTTCTTGGTAAGCATAGTGCAGTTTTTGTAATCCTAGTAAAGCTAATTAATGATTTATCCATTATTTCTAATATAATTAAATCACACTTTACAAATATTAATTTTTAATATAATAATTATCACCTACTAAATATATATATTATCGACTATATAAATAAAACTAACCAACAGCAGATCGGGAATACATTGTTAAATTACTCAATTTTAATCGTTTTACTTGTTTTTCTTTACTTTCATTAAATATTTCATATTAATAATTTTAAAGTATTGTTAACGATGGTGATATGATAAATATGTTATTGCAGATGATTAATAAATTATCTAATGCACATTTTTCATTCTGGCGGTACAATAAATAAAATTTATTCTCTGTGCTTGAGAATGAGAAAGCACCTTTATATCAATGTAATGTTGTGCATTGCTAAGAAATAGTATATTTCGTTCATTTTTAAAGCAAGGCAAACTTGTATTCAGAAAACTTAAAATTTTCTTAAAACTGTACGTTTTTTTGCAAACTTTTTTTGTGAACACTTAATTTGTTGAATTTCTACTTTCCTTTTTAAAAAATATATTAATAATTGAAACATATAATTCACTTAATTACATAATTACAATAAAAATAGTTAAGAACATAAAACAAAGAACTAGTATCACAGAATTATTTGGGTGACATACAGTTCAAAGTTTAAATTCAATATATTTCATTAGATGTCACTGAAATATAATAATAGAATTTATCTCAAATGATTATTTGAGAATCTTTTTAATAATCTAATAAAAGTTAATGTTTACTAAATTCTAAGCATGTTTATTTCAAATTAGTTTTACCCAATAAAAAAAATCATTTTTCCATATTAAAGAATTTTGATAAAATTCTCTTTATATGCTCGCTTTTCACTTTTGAGAGGAAACTTTGGAGAGAAATATGTTTTTATTGATATAATGATACTTTTTTTTTTTGCAAAAAGATTAAAATAAAGTTTTATAATTGTGTATTCTTAAAATCGACTCGAGTGTTGAAAGAATTTGAGTATTATGATTTATTGAACTTTAAAGCCGGGTTCCATACCTCTTCCAATTAGTTCCACTGATGTTTTTTTGTCCATCGACTACCCCGACATTGGATGTTCCTTGATAGTATTTTTATTTGTATATATAGTTTAAATAGAAACCAATTATGTGGTAATTGAATAATGAGCTTGCACAGTCTTAATAAAGTTTCTATTAAATAATAAACGGTATTTTTAATCCACATTATGAAATAAATTTTTCTTTTAACAAAAGAGATCATTGAACTAAATAAGATCAATAGCTGGGTCCCGGATGGAGATTACTTGGCCAGCCATGGGCTGAGAGCTGCATTGTGCTAAGTGTACGATATGCAGTTTCTGCCAACCCTTAACTACTGAGGCAAAATATGTGCATATAGTAAAAAACTACACCCTTGGTTATCCGGCTTTAGAGAAATACACCCTTTGAATTTGACCAGGATTAGAAAATAGGATTTTTTTTATGTTTAACATTTGGAAGCTTCGCAGAATGTTGAGAATTTTTTTGGTCTGTTAAATTACGAACGATTCACAGTGGAAGGGAAACAAATTAGACAAATTCTTAGTGCATGCTGAAAAGGGAAAACTGAAAGAATCCCAGGAAAAGATAGCATGGGTGCTAAAAAAACAAGTATACGACTGTAAAGTTAACATAAACTGAGGGTTCTTTAATTGCACGCTGTAGGAGTGTGACTGAAATATCTGTCTGGGGTCAGGTATCGAATGTGATATGGAATCTCGGGAATTCAACCGGACTCGGAAGTCTCGTGGTATTGGAACCGGAGAGCTTTTCAAGGGTGGCATATTTCTTTTTTCAGTATATATCCTACATTTCGGGCGGAGAATATGGACAATTAAGTGAGGCGCAAAAAGCCCTAAAAGGTGATTAGCTTGGTCTATTTTAAAATTTAGATAACAATACAATTAAGAAGCCTGAAATGATAATAAAAAAAAACTTGAAAATCTCTCCAGCAAGTTCGAAAATCTGGGAGAGATGAAAAAACTCTTTTCTGTTCTGGTTGAAATTTGTTCTGGACTCTTTTGTTCTGCTGAATATTGTTTTATGAGTAATTAACAAAAATTTTATAAATAAAATAAAAATATAAAATTCAATTTTTGCCTCAATTAAAGGGAGGTAACGAACGGCAACAGTTAAATTGACTATAATCAGTCTTGATTACATTCTAATAATAACAATAAATAATATTTTATAATTACTTATCTTAAAATAAATTATATTTTTTCAATTGAAATATATTATATATATATTTATTTATATTACAAATTTTTAGCCGGCAAAATAAATTATTTTGCCCATTTATTTCACTATATATTTTCTGGGTTATATAGAGAGTGGACCAATTCCTTAATTATAAGTAAACATCAAAGGTAAATTTGTTTCTTTTTCACATCAATAGTCGTAACTGTTTTGCTTTTATTTAACAACAGACATTTTGAAATTTCTTATTATTTCCTTAAAAATTAAGGGAATAAAGGCCTATAAATTTGCTCCTTTAATAAACAATGAATTTTTGTTTTTGTTTTTAATGTCCTCCATTTTATGATGGTAAGATAAGGCCACGAGAGGATAAAATTTTGGACTCCAATTTTTTTGTTCTTTCTTTTTCTTTTGTTTGTTAAGTATATTATAAAAAAAAGGAATGGTTACGCAATGGTTTCCATAAATATATTATTCAATTAACAAGATAAGTTTATTCTAGTAAATAATATTTTAATTTAATTATTTAGATTTTTATTTTTTTGTTTTTTTTAGGAACTACGTGCATATTTAGTATTTTAATTCATTATACTTTATAAAAATTAGAAATGCATCATAAGTTAATACAATAACAAGAATATAAGGTACCAATAAAGGACAAGAACTAATAAAGACTGTAGTAATAATTCGTTGCTTATCATCAGTTTCAAAAGTAATAATAGCTAATAATAGGGTAAAACTGAGTTCTGCTAGACAAGATGGCTGACACTACTTCAAACCGCTACTGGCCTTCATATAACACTATGGGAAGGGATTAGCTAAGTGGTTAGCACGCTGGACTAGCAACGCGCAGATCCTGGATTCGAGTCCAGCCGTGCTACCCTTAGATTTTCTCTTCCTAGGAGTCTCTTCAGCTCACTGGCCGGTGATGGGACAGTGTTGTCTGGAACGAGAGAACACTGTCCGGAGGCCGGCAGTGCACTGAGAAATATAATCCGGGCGCAAATGACATAAATGTTGACGTACCTTAAATTAAAAAAAAAAAAAAATAGCACCCTTTCCGATTATTATTAATCGATACATTATTACATGAGTTTTTTTTTTTTCAACTTATTACTTTCTCTTTTTTTTTTTATTCTTTTAAGCTTTATTCTATTCCACCTTTTCTTCTATTCTATTTTTGCACTCTCGTCTATTCTATTTTTCTCGCTATTATTGCATTTCTAATCCTACTTTTTATTTTAAACATTTTATCATTTCATAAATACGTTCACGTCACTTCTTTTCAGTGTGATAACATAGTTCAGTGGTATATTATATCTTTCTTCTTTGAGGATTGGTACAACAACTATTTACCTAGTACTGTTTATACGTTTAGATTGTTAAATTATACATAAACATGCTTTACAGGCCTATCAACAATTTTTTTGTTTATAATGCACCTTTTTGCTGATGAAGGTGTTACAATGTGATTAGGTAAAATGAGTCTAGAAATTTTATTAAAAACGAACTGAATCAAAATGTAGATAAAAACTCATTTATTCTGGTGATCGCTCACCTAAGAAAAAAGCGAAGCGCGCCGAGCACACACTGCAAGGTGGTGTGGAAGCGCAAAGAAAAAAGTTTTATTATTTAAAAATGTTATTAGGATGAGGTGAGAACAGTAGAGTGTAATTCGATGATTATCGATGTCGTGTAGTAGGCGTAAGCAGTGCCGTATGAAGGTTAGTAGTTTGGAGCAGTGTCAGCCATCTTGTCTAGCAGAACTCAGTTATACCAATAAGGTAAACTGAAATTCTCTATTCTCTATTATTATATGTACAGAAACAACTATATTTTTAGATATTTTAAAGAAATTATATTTAGCTATTTAGGCATTTGTACAATAAACGCAACAAAAAATGTTTTAAGTTGTAGCAATTTGGCGAATTTTGTATTATCCAGAATGGTCACGAAGCGTTGTTATAAAGCAACAAACAAAGAATGATGTAGGTTACAAAATTGCCCACAATCGATTATACTTGATTTCAGTGAGAGTAGAATGAAGATTAAGTTTTATCAAATAACATTTAGAAATTATTATTTAAAAAAAAATAATGATGCATCTCCGATTTTTAACATGAACCAATTGAAGTAATTAAAGTAGCATTGTAAAGTAATAAATTAACAAGAATGGGATGGTACGAATTATGCTTACAATAGTAACAAAAATAGTAACTTTGCATGCAACAATAGCACATAAATTTATACTTTATACAAAGGCATTAATATTGACATAGTCTAAATTTGTAATGTTTAGGCATGTTATAGTTATTGTTAAACAATTAAAAAGCTATCACTGACAAAAAATACAATCTCGTAAGTAATTGATTATTTTTTAAAGTTTATGATTGAAGTTTCTTTTTTTGCTATATATTAATGCGAAAAGCCGTTTTAGGAATATAAAGTGCAAAATTTATATTCTCCGTTTCAAAAGTGGGTTATGGGCTCAAGAAAATTTATAGGCTATTGAGATAGTTTAAAAAATGTGTATATTTTAAAACATATTGCTCCATTTATATATACATTAGCAACAATGAGAGTACTATTTGTGCGATAGGCAACAGACTTCGCGATCTAAATCATAATTAATAAATCAATGAACAGCACAAAATATAAATATGGATATAAAAATGATAGATAGTTACATGAAATCAATCACTATGTTCAAAAAGCAAAAAAGAAAATTATAGTAATTGTGAGTTTCAGTGACCCCTGACGAGGGTTGCCAGATCTACTATATTTAATATCACCCTGATATATTTTGTTCTTATTGATATATGATATTAGACTCTAAATATACGTATAAAAATGATATATTTATCCCATCGCTGCGATGATAACACTAATAATTCGTATTAGCGCGCTCATCTCGCGCCACACAATCATAGTGAACAAGTCGTGAACGCTGATTAGTTGATAGGAGTCTCGTATATGGCGCGCGCCTAGGTTAACGCATTCCGCCGGTTCCGCTCTCGCCAAGTGTCAAAAATGACAAAACTAAAAATTTAGGTTACAAATACTTAAAGGGTGCTCTACACCAACTGACAATCAGATGACATTGACGTCAAAGATTTTAAGGCCGCAGCTGTATGTGCATTTATTTTTGTTATAAATTAACAAATTCTGAAAGATTTAAGTTGGTTTTTATTTAATAAAGTTTCAAAAAAATGTAGTATATTTCTTTTCTAAATGATTATTTTTGAAATCTTAATCATATATATATTTACATTTTTTACCTGGCAACTCTACCCCTGATGCCATGTCATGGACACTTTCTACAGACCCTCTCAGCTACATCCTCCCTATATTAACGAATGCTACGTTTTTTCTTCCGATTAATTATTACATATCGATAAATTTTTCTATCCAGTATGTTACTTTATTGTACTTTTTCATCATTTTTTCCCTTATCCAAGCTTTGTTTACAATTCAACACAATGTTTCTCATTTAACTTCTGTTCCTTATTTTTTGGCCCCTTCTACAACATTCATATCACACACACATTAAACACTTCAAGAAATAACGGATAACATCATTTTCCTATCAGTGCAAGTAGTGTGAAGGTCAACTTATCGGATTAGGTCAGGTACATAAATACACCTATTGTTATATCAATTTGGACACCATGAGCTATATAAACACGTTTTATACATATCAAAGTTTTTATACAAAGCAAAGAAAAAATGAATTTATTATTATTTAAATAGTTTTATATGTGTAATGAGAAGACCCGAATGTAGTTTGATACTATCGACATAATGGATTGCATTTGACTGTGATAGAAGGGTGGCAGTTGGGAGGGGACTGCCAGTGTCTGCCACGACTGGGGCACTGAACTCACAATAACCAAAAATATTTTTAATTTATATATGTATGAGGAAAATCAAATTTTGTATTATGTACTACTAAGGGCAAATATCTAAAATAATTTTATCTCAGTTTGTATTGGTTTTTTGTAATGTATATCGCGATTTTTTTTTTTTAAATATACTTAGATAATTAGTTATAAAATACCTTTAGGAAATGGAAAATTTTCTTAAAAATGAAATCCGGAAACATATGAAATGTCTATTTATTCAATTTTTTAGGAATCATTTGCGATTTCTCATCACAAATGGTCATTATAATTTGAATATTTAATTTATGAATAAATGCCAACTTTTTTTTTGTATGTGGTAACTTTTTATATTTATTAATTTTTCTTAACCGTATTGGTTATCAATTATTACTATCAGGCATAGGTTAAATATAAATACTCAATATTTTACGGTTATATATATATATACAAAGTTTTAACTATTATCAGGAAATAATTGGCATATTGAATAACTCTTACTGATTATAAGTTCTGATCAAAGTGTACAATACAAAGAGATTATATTAAAACTTTTTATTGAATCAATATATTACAAAGTTCCAAATTTAGTTTATACAATCCCTTTTGATTTATTTATTTTTTAACTCCAATATTTTTACTTTTATCCCATTCAAAATATTGTTTCAGTTAAAAAAATAAAGCAATATTTTAATTTAGATCCTTTTTTGTTGACTTACTTCTTAAAAAAAAAAAAAAAAAAACTGCTTTGAATTTAAAATTAAATTATGCTAATAGTATACATTATTTCTATAAAATTATCATATCATACCAAATCCCTCAGAGCCTTCATTGATTGCCAACAGTAGGGCCCTCTCAAATTGTTCATAACTGTCATAATCTGGCAGGCACAATTGGTTAAAACTGAAAATGAATTGATTACATTAATAGAATCAATAATAAATTTTTACATTCACTTACTGTTATAAGAGCAAATATTGCGTACTTGTCAAATTTTCGAAATTGAGTTTTCGCCGGAATTATATGTTATGAGGTCCTGAAGACGAAAGAAATAATTTTTAGCAAATAGACTGAAATTGTGAACGAAATATCTCAATAACTAAAAATCTAAGGAAGCTGATGATTGGTGATTGATGCTTTTAAAGGTCCCTATTACACTCATAGAATGTTGAAGACTTTTGTTTTCGATCATTCTTACAGTATCAGGTTACCTTTCCATCGTTAATATTGGGTCCGCCTGGTGTGAAACCTGATAATTACCTCCGGTATAACACGTTCCAGAATGGATGGTTAGTCTGGAGCTACGGTCTATTTTGAGATGGGAGATCACTGTTTTCCAGGCTAAGATTTATGCTACTCTTTGCTGTATTTTGAATGAGTGGGTACGCAACACTAACTTAAAAAGTGTTTGTATCTACTTGGGCAGTCAAGCTGCGTTGATTGAAGGCGCTGTGTTTATGTGTCTTCACTTCTAAGTTGGTAATAGAATGTTCTAGAAGACTGGAAGAGCTTTCTTTCTTGAAGACTGTACTTCTACTCTGGGTACTAGGTCATCTGGGGATGAGGAGGTGGATAGGTTTGCCAAATCAGGCGTCTCTCTCCCTTTCATTGTGGTGTCTCTTTAGGTACATGTCTGTCAAGCTTCCAGTCATGGATAGTTTCCCAATATTCGTCCCTATGATAAGCTCAGTGGGTTATCGGCCAGTCTAATTTCACTGGGGGGGGGGGGGGGCAGGCTATAAGTGAGATGTTGCTGCTCTCTGTCGGGCACCTGACTGGATCCCTTATTGAGTATTGTGATTTAAGGAGACACTTCCTACGTACGTAGGTACGTAATAGGGCTCATGCCAGATCCCTTTGGTAGTTTTTGATCCCTTTGTTGTTTTGCTTCTGGGAAACTATATGGTCCCAGGTGGCTTTGGATAATATGTTATGGGTTTGATCCTCTTCCCACAGACAAGTAATAATATTAAGTCATGTAATTAATAACATGTAAGCGCCATGTCAGTAGAAGAATATGTTAGTTTTAATGATATAAATAATAATATAAATTGGTCAGCGAGTATATGTTGGGCTCTCAGTAGGTATATGTTGGTTTTCTGCATAGAGGCAAGTAGAATATGATTATTACGTTGTAGTCGTCCAAAGCGTTTTCATAAAATCCAAATAACACTGAAATCTAATGTCACAGCTTTCTAGAACTAAAAGTTGCACTTTCGGTTAACAGTTTTTCTTCAATTTTCGAATTCTATCATGCTTTTGATATATGTTAATATTATGTAGGTATATATTTTGCTGAAAAACCACTTCGGAGGGAAGGTTAATGTTGAAGCTCCCACAGAACTCGTCAAAAATAAATTTTCCTAGCAAAATGTTTCCAATAAAACTGATTATTCACGTTTGTAGGAAGTATACAAAGTTTAAAGAAAAATCACTGGAGCCTGTTTTCGAGAACATCGCGAAAATATGAAGAAAGTCGCAACATTTCAGTTATATAAGGACGCACTTCTAATTGATGGATTTCGCCCGAAATCTTCGTGTCTGATGGGGTGGTAGCGCTTAAATTGAATACCAAGATTGAACTTCTAGCGGCTTTTCGTTTTTGAGATTTTTTGTTAACACACACACAAACCATACACTAAAAACAATTTTTTTCATATTCAGGGGACCCCAAAACATGTATTTCCGGCGAAAGCTCAATTTCGAAAATCTGGCACGATCGTAATACTTCGTTTTACTAGGAGTATGAGGAGTAGAAATAAAAATCAATTCTTTAGCGAAACATGCTTCAAATCATCTAACTTATAAAGAACCTGTAAACAGTCCAGGAGAAGTTTGTGAGAAACGAGTAAAATACATACTTAGCACAAATTTGCTAGTGAATTATTTATTTTTTAAAACTCCCTCACTCCTTTAAACAAACTTCTTCCACATTGTTCACATATTCTTATAAGTTAAATGATTTAAAGACAGTTTCAGTAAAGAATGGGTTAAATATGATTTTTTCAACAATTGTTCATACGAACTAAAATACTAGCTAAGATGGCCTCAGGTCGAAACGTCCTATTCAGTTTAGTAAATGAAAAAACTGTGTAAAAACAAGGAATTGTCACCAATCCACCCCTGTTTATAAAATCTCAACGACCTCAATAATACCAGATTTCTTAAAAGTATTTTCTTATTTAAGGAAAACTCACTTCGAAAATTTAGCCTGGTCCCAACAATTCTTCTAAATAAACATTAAGCGAAAGAACAAAAAAAAAAGCTCCTGATTTGACCTGTTTTGACTAAAACTTATTTTCCAGAAACCTTCTGATATTCATTCTAAAAAATATTACATTTCAGGAATCTCACTTCTGATTTATTTCTAAAATCTCTCTCTACCGCATTTTTTTTTTTTACTTTCCAAATATGAAATAATTTAATCAATGTAGGAAATTTAAAGTATTCATTGCTTCAGTAGCACTTACGACAAAATAATTATATTGTAATCAGATTTTTTAGTAAGTTACAAATAGAATACTCACCACGTGTGAGCGGTAGGTAAATTGCCAAATGTTGGTGCCGGTGTCAACTGAAAACGAGGGCTTAACTCTTTAAATCCACCTGGAGGAAGTTGTGAACTTCCTGTTGTGAATTGGAGCAATCTAGCCATTTCTTCATGTGTAAAATTACAAACGGCCGCCCAAAACCAATCCAATATTCTGCGAAATTCAGGCGATGATCCGTTGATTACATGATGGGCGCGAAAATCTGATACACTGTATTCACCAGTGCCACACATTAACAGCTAAACCAAAGAAACAATAAAAAGGTGACCTTATCAAAGTTTACAGCTGATAAGAAATAGGTGTTTTTTAATGAATGCAATCAGGTGTAATGCGCTTGCGCCGACAATAATTTAAAATGTTTGCGATTCTAATATTTGTATATATAAATTTAGTTATGTGTAATTGTTTTCAATTTTACTTTCAGATTAGCAACACTGAGTGTATATGATATCAGGGCATTCTTTTAAAAAGAAATTGAGCATTACTTTTTGTTTTTACTTTTCAAGTTTCCTTTCTGATCAGTAAAAATTCTCTATCGCATTCTTTGAAACCTCAACAATGTATACAAAATACTGCAGTTACCTCTAGTTCATTTTCATCGAATATACTTAAAAGATTATCTGGAATGAGATCATTCAAACCGCGAAGAAAAGCCTCAACTTCATCTTTTAGATTAATAGCCAATCTATATTGGGCTAAGGCGTCCAAGTATTGACGTTTCGTTTCATTATGTACTCTAATTTTGCTCCCATTTGGTACCAATTCAACTAACTGAAATGTTAAAATAATCATTATTTACATAATCGATTTGCTAGTAAAATTCAGAAAAATTTTAAGAGTAAACAAGAAAAATTAATACTTTATTTAACTGGCCACTTTTATCATATTCTTCTTCCACGAAAAAAAGATCCATATCTTCTACGTCATGCTCGAGAATATACTTTACTTTAGCAAGATATAAATCAGGATCATCCTGTTCAAAATACTGGAACAAAAATGGTTTTGGGGAAAAATAATATATGTATATATATTCAACGTATTTCTTGTTTTCTTGTTATTATTATATACATAATAATAATAATAATATATATAATAACAAGAAATACGTTGAATATATAAAAATATAGTATAATATAGTAGATATACTATAATAATATCGTAGAATATAGTATAGAAGAAAGGTATAGTAAGAAAATACCTTATAATGAACTCTTAGGCCAATAAGTTGAGCTAAAAATGATCGAGTAAATCTTGCCCTAACCAGCTGCCGATAGCCTCCACCCAGTGCGGATTCATAAAGGCATTTGCCAACTACACGTCCAGCAAATTCGTAATATTTTAATTTTAAGTTTGGTGGTCTTTTTTGATTTGGATGTACAAGTGCCTATAAAAAATGTTCAAGTAATAACCATTTCTATTAGCAGAGGATTTATTTAACATTGTTTATTGTCTTTTCTAGTTTGGACTCTTTTTTTTTACCTGTTGATTGTCTGAAAATCCTGTAAACAGTAAATTTTTAGGATCAAAAAGTGCAGCACATATCAGCTGAAACCATTCTCGTCGCAGGCCACCCCAATCAACTCCTTAAATGAAACAAAACGGAAAGAGATTATCAATTTTTCTATCCATAACTACGTAAAATGGTTTTCAAAAGCATTTGACTTAAGAACAGATAAGTTAACGACATTTTTGTAGCTTCCTTTTTTTCAGTGTCTAGGCTAACTAACATTATAATCAATATGCACATTGAAGGTGTGTCGATTAGAACCAATCAAAACACAGTTCATAAACACACTGTATGATAATTGTGATGGGTTATGCAGTAGTCCGATATACACTCTTTACTAGATTGTTGATTCTGAGATTTTTAAAATGTCTAGATAAACTGCATCATTTTATGATATAAAATAATTGTAGCAAGAGGCATTAACACCAAAACTGGTAATGGGAACAGCTATGACAGATCTTGGCCGATCAGGAAGCAGTTCGTTCCTAGACATCGCAGCACCCGCGTGATGAAGGAAGCGTTGAGAGATTCATATCAGTAGATGACATATAGGCGTCCAGAGTAAATGATCAGAAAATTCAGTTCCTGGAAATTTTCAAGGAGCCTGGATGTAAGCAAAAAAACCACAGCCCAAGACAAAGGCTAAGGTCCTGAGTAGTCATTCCAGTATTTAGGAGCAGTAATGTTCAAGGAAAATAGCATTGGAACGGTAGTGAGGACAAGTTTATTAATTAATTATTTATAAATGATTATACCAGCAAGTCATATTAAGCTTTTCGAAAGCTTTTCAATCGCCGATATCTCAGAAAAGTCAAGCTGGTAATTTGTTGTGGTTGGGTCTGCAAAGCTGGAAAACATTTTTCCGTGATTAGCGTATTTCATTTGCAGACTGATAGGTATATAACAATCATAGGCTTATAATGGGGTTGTTGAAGGAGAGAAATGGTCTGGTTAGAATGTAGTAACAGAGTATGGTTAACACTGTATAGTATGATAAATGACACTGACTGCCTGGACTTTACACTTCAAAATGATAGAGTATGGTATAATGGAAAACGGGTAATGACACGTAGTGATGAACTAAGTAGTATTAACTGTTCTCCTATCTGTTTCCCGTCGCTGTATTTATGTGGTTTCTCCCACTCCAGTCCGAGAGAGTGGTCCTGTCATTTTGTCTCTCTCTCTCTGCTATTGCAGGCTTGCTATGATCTACGATTCTCACCACGATTAGCGGTTGCTAGTTGTTCGAGTCGGATAAGTTCTCTATGGTTAGGTGTGCTTAAATACATCTGGATCGCCATAACGGGCAGCCCACTCACTCATTTCATTTATTCCTCAAAAATAGTGTGTATTGTATTGTGCTTTCAATAGATTTTAGTCAACTGCGGCATAATATTTGCTAAAGCATCCTGAAGATGATCGAACATTCGAAACAGTGCTCGATAATCACTTAGAGAAGGAGGTTGCAATAAAAAATCTCAGACACTTTACTATTAGTCTAAAGACCTAGCCAATAAATAAGTTTACAAAAAAGCATGATAATGATGTGAGAAATGTAAACACTGTTAGAGAAAATGTCTTAAAATTTTTTTCAATAAACTTTAGCAAAAAAAAATTTGAATTTGCTTTCGAATTAATGGTTGACCACAATTTTGAACGCTATTGGCTTTTGAGAAGTCCGTTAGAATGTTGTTTTGCCGTACAATGAAAGTGACAATTTTTTTTTTTTTCAAAATTTGCATTCAAATTTGACTTAATAATAGTTTTGTAAAACTAATAAAAAATGGATTTGAAATTTACCGGTATAAGCAGGTCCTACTGGTATTTCAGACTTTCTGACAAACTTGCATAAACTAACCAATAAAGTAAAAATTATAAAATAAGTAATATTAATAAATAATTATACCTTGTTCCCCTTGAAATGTAATTTCAAAGTTTCTACACCAATCGCTTACCGAATAACCTTTTGTAGCTTTAATAGACTGTAAAAGAATTACAGAAAACAGATTTAGAGTAAATTAAAAAGCTTCTTTTTGATACATTTCTAAAAAAAAATTAAAAAATCTTAACTTACAGATTCTAATAGTTTTTCTCTATTTACTTTCATAGATAATTTTTCATGATAATGTTTATGATGAAATCTTCGTACTTCATGATAGAAAAATTCTTGCTTATCTTTAAATGTTTCAGATCCTCCTGGAAAATTCAAGAAGAAGAAAAAAAAGGATGAGTGTATTTAATTAAAAGACAAGAAAAAAAAAATCTTAATCAGAATTCAAGAAAACAAATAAAGAAAAAAGAAATTACCTATATTTTTCAAAAGAAAGTGAGTAAACGTAGCCGCTATTATGTTTCTATCACGAGACATTAATTCAACTCTAGGCTGACACCCATCATCAATAACAAATGACGGGTGAGAAGATTGATTATTTTCACCAAGAAAATGAAACTGAAATTATTATTAATATTATTTATTTATTTTTTAAATATTAAATTATAAACTGATAGCTATAAATAAATAAGGCAGGGCACAGTTTTTCTAATGATTACCCTTCCCTAATTAATATTTTTCTGTGATTTTGGGTTGGCCCCTGCAATTTGGAAGAAATGTTTAGTATCTTTAGAAGTTTTAGCGTTAAGATCCTTTACTTACAGATTAAAGTCCTTAAACCAATTTCAAATCTTCGGGTTCTGATTTTTTTTTTTTTTTTTTTTAATTAACTTTAATGGAAAACAAACATTTCTTTCTTAGTAAAGTCTCTTTGCGTGGAACAACCCACGTTTAGGTATTGGAAACATATCAACTTGTTTATTTTCAGTGTTTAAATTTTGTTTTTATGTTGGGTTTGGTCTTTTAATTTTAAAAACTACTGAAAATTTAAAAAACCAGAAATGTTTTGACAGAAGTACATATTATTTTTTTCATCATTGCTGTATGTCCGTTACTCATAATATCTCCACATATTTTGTAATTTTATTTTATGTTTTAATTAAATTTTTACTGTTTTTATGTTTTACTAGCTGACTTAGATCAGGCGTTTTTCTTGTTCGAAAGAAAAAGGGCTTATGGCGAAAAAGAAAGCAATATTTCTTTGTTATTAGACCATAAATCCTAGATCCTAGAACTGCGCGATTTTATCCCTACTTTGTTAGTATCTGTCAATATCTTTTGTAATTGTAAAGATATCTAGATATAAGCATACCGCATTGCAACAACATCAAGGGCTATGTAAAATCAGTTTGTGTTCTTAGGCTGGAATACCCGCAGGATGCTAAGCCTCTGGAAGAAGTTGATAGTCTACTTTCCCCTTATCGGGTCTACTTTCTGCACCTTTAACGGGGATTCTTTGAGATATTAAAATCAATACTAAGAATACTTCAAGATAGGCAAACAATAATTGGAAATTCCTGCTCTCATGAAATTATATTGTAACCAAAGTTATGACACATCTATAGGAAAATTACCAGTGCTACGTCAGCAGCAGCCTACAGGATATAAATACCCCCACCGGCCAGCAGGCAGTCAGTCCTCAGCTCGCCACTGTACTGTTCGCATCTAAGTTCTTATATATATTCTGTGCATTATAGTAACTTGTGTATTGTGTTAAACTATTATTGTAACTTCATGTCAAATAAATCTTTTTAAAAAAGGCAGTTCCGGGTTCTTGAAACATAACTGGCGCCCGAACAGGGACTGCGAAGGCTTAAGTCTCATAGTGCGACCATTTGTCTCACAGTGCGACCATTTGTCTCACATCCAAAGAAGACTAGAAGCTCCCACATCAGTGGCTTGTTCGCAGTACTCAACCCACAGGAACCAGGACCATCCTCAGACGACTGAAGAACAGCAAGCTGGCGAGTCAACAAGCACGCTTAAAACCTGTAAGTAGCTCATCTGTCCTTAAACCTTCTAAATTAATCATTCCTAAAGAAACCATCCCCGAAATGGCCCAAATCAACTATAAAATATCCAAAGAGGACTACGACCACATTCCCTACTTCGACGGAAACCCTTCGGAGCTAGCTTTCTTTTGTGAAATTGTCGAGAGTGCATTCCCCACAGTCTGCTCGGAAAACATAATCGAAAGAGATTACAATCATAATATTCTTTTTATAAAAGTTAAAAGTAGATTACTAGGGCCCGCTAGGAACATACTTCTTTCGCATAACGTAGACCACCTACTAAATTTATTGAAGTACCTAAAAGAAAGTTTCGCTGACTCTAGATCTTATGAAATACTTAAGGATGAGATTTTACAAACCAAAATGCATGCTAGAGAGTCTCCCATTGACTTCGTCAATAGGATCCAGGAATTACGCAATTTAGTTTATATTAGACTTAAGTTAGACGGACTCACAGCGGACGCCCTGAAACAACTGATAACTCGGGTTGACAAGGAAATAATTTTCCACATCTATAAATGCCTGCCCCTACACTAAGTAATCACATTATGATCTTCGATCCTAGCACCCTGGACGAAGTACGAAACATTATTTACAACAAATGTTCCTTCATCATAGCCTCCCTAAGCTCCTCTCACGGTCCTAAAAGATCCAGCCAACCCTTTAGAAAACCAAATCAATATAATCAATACCAGCCGCCTTATAGATCTAATATCCCATACAGACCGAATCCACAATACCCTGTCCCCATGAATCAGACCCCTAACTACCAGTACCCACCAATCGAATACAATCCCAGGCCTTTAGAACAAAAACCTCAAACTTCCTTTTACAGACAACAACCGCAGCCACCCCAACGACCAAACTTGGGACAACCTACGAATCCCAACAATCCTAATAACCGAATAATCCTAACCATCCTTTCAACCGACCCAGACTACCGCCCGGTCACTTTTCTCAAAATACGGTGTCCATGCGAACCGCAGGCAGACCCCGTTTTAAAGATTACATTTCACCATACGAACTGACCCACTGTCAACAGGACGAGCCAACCGAAAATTATACAGACCCTGACAAGATATATAACGATAGAATCACCCGCCTAGAAAACTCGCTAGAAAGAATCACAGAAAAATTTGATCATTTTTTTAGACTTTGGCCACGGCAGCCAAGAAAGCCCCCCGAATTCAACCTAAATCTAGTGGACAAGTCTCTCCCGCATTTTGAGGACCAAAACGGACTGAAATGGCTCATCGACACAGGATCCGCGGAAAATTACATACATCCCAGCGCTATCCCGACCGACATAACATTAGCTAACGACCCCTTCGTAATAACTACCCCCGCTGGAAAGAAGAAGGGAGAACAATCCTGCACCTTCAACATACAAGACACATTTAACGTAGACCTAGACACAAAATTCCATGTATTTCCCTTTTCGGACAAGTACGACGTACTCTTAGGACATAAAACCATGCAAGCGCTAGGAATGAGCATAAATCTAAACAAGAATATCCTTTCTTACCCCCAGGGCATAATCCCCTTAAAATTTACTCTGGAGATCCCCGAAAATTCTAACGTAGTAAATTTAGAACAAGGAGTTAACCTTATAGAATTACCAATTAAAAATAGGGAATTAAAACACGGGCTAATTAAAGAAAATATAAAAATAAACGATAAGGTCACGGTAAAGGAAGGCCTTTACAGCATTAATAATAATAAAATTCTATGCGAAGTCGAATCCAAAGAAGTAATGGCCATTTGCCCCGAACCAATGGACGTTGACGAACCGCAGGAAATTTGTACAGACATCCCCGACATAGTAATGACCAATTGTCCCGAAATGTCCGAGGAGCCTGTCTTAAATGAAATAAAAAGGAAAATCCCTACTCTAATCAGAACTGATCACATGAATGAAGAAGAAAAGAAAAAATAACTGAAGTACTCCAAGAATACCCCCAAATAATAAAAAGGGAAAATGATCGCCTAAGTTCCACCAATCTTTTAAAACATAAAATAAGAACCACCGACGAAAACCCGGTCTACACCCGAAACTATAGGTACCCAGAGATTTACCGAAAAGATGTACGAGTTGAGATTGATAAACTATTAGAAAACAAGATAATACAGCACTCCAACTCCCCCTACAATAGCCCAATTTGGGTAGTACCGAAGAAACCAGACGCATCCGGTAGGAAGAAAATAAGAATGGTTATAGACTACCGTAAACTCAACAACAAGACAGTAGAAGACAAATTCCCCCTTCCTAATATTGAAACTTATTCGGTAAGATAGGACGTGCGACTTACTTCTCAGCCATCGACTTAGCTTCAGGATTCCATCAGATTGAAATGGACCCCGAATCAATCCCCAAGACGGCATTCTCTACGGAAGACGGACATTACGAGTTCTTGCGCATGCCCTTCGGGCTTAAGAACGCGCCCCCCACTTTCCAAAGGGCCATGAATTCTATTTTTTTTAGGATTCCCAACGTACTGGTGTACATGGACGACATTATAATTTTCTCAGACAATCTAGACGAACACGTAAAACACCTTAAGACTGTTTTTGAGAAACTAAAACAACATAACCTAAAGATACAGCTGGACAAAACTGAATTCTGCAATAGAGAACTACTCTTCCTAGGACACATTATATCGGACAAAGGAATACAACCAAACCCGGCAAAACTAGAAGCCATTGCAAAATTCCCTCTCCCTAAAACCGAAAAACAAATCAAACAGTTTCTGGGACTTACGGGCTACTATCGTAAGATGATTAAAAATTACGCTAAAATAGCTAGACCACTGACTCTCGCACTCAGGAAAAACAGAACCCTAGTTATTGACGACATGGAAAACTCTCTAGAATTCTGTAGATTAAACACCATACATTCTAGTATCTTCTCTCTCAAAGATCTTGAGTCGCTGCAAAGATCCCACAACCTAACTTTCTTAACCAACATCAGACAGCGAGGCACTGTGGCAGTTAAGCAGAGTACGCTGCTCCATAAAAACCTGGAACATCTATTACTTCATTAGCGTTCCCCTAAAAACCTCTTCCTCTGAAACATACTTCCTCTTATCCTACCCTATAGAAAAAGACAACCACCTTCTGACCATTCATGTCCATCCACCTTTGATCCTAAAAACCCAAGATGAGTTATTTACAGCCACCTGTGAAGACATCAACGGTGCTATGTATTGCCACAACAAGACCATCATCCAGGACGACTGTATTCGCCAAATCATAACCACATCAACCTCTCAGCATGCAAGACAGTATACACGTCAAGCGCGCCATTTATCAAATACATCTCCCTTATAGACCACTTCCTAACTTTCAGGACCAACAGAATTGTAATAAACAAGAACAACCATAACAGCACTATATTTCTAACCAACACTAGCCTTATAAAAGTAAACAGAGATGAAACTTTACTAAACAGCAAAGCCACACCTATATACAGGGATTCAAGGAGCATCGCAATCACCGCGCAAGTGTTCTCACACATCAACAGGAACATATCCTTCGAGGACCTCCACAGGATCAATTTAAAAATGGACCCACTGGAACTGCCAGAGGACGTACCCAGTGACGCGACGCATCTCTATTATCTTGTTATCCTTCCAATACTTCTACTACTGTCGCTCCTCCTGTATGTTTTCTATGTCCTCAGAAAGAAGGCAAATTCAGGCTCAGCAGAAGGAGACCAGCTACAACCTACATCTCGACAGATCTACCCTGGACTTCCATGCCAATTGTCGCCGGAGCTCCAAACTTAAGGAGGGAGGAGTTATGACACATCTATCGGAAAATTACCAGTGCTACGTCAGCAGCAGCCTACAGGATATAAATACTCCCACCGGCCAGCAGGCAGTCAGTCCTCAGCTCGCAACTGTACTGTTCGCATCTAAGTTCTTATATATATTCTGTGCATTATAGTAACTTGTGTATTGTGTTAAACTATTATTGTAACTTCATGTCAAATAAATCTTTTTAAAAAAGGCTAGTCCGGGTTCTTGAAACATAACTCCAATATAAAAATTATAAAATCTCTTTGTTTACCTTAGTTGACGGGCATAAACGGAAAGTGATCAGCCTTTTTGGTATGAATTTCAATAGAAACTCTTTAATTGTAAGTTGTTTAGGTGATATATAAACTAAAACTTTACGTGGTTTTAAAAATTTTTCTCCTTGAAAACTTAATAGTCTTGCTTCATACCAAGTGTTATGATTTCGTACATTTTTCTGTACAACTGCTGTATCGTTTACTATTAAAAAGAAAGTATTGATTATGCATTTTCTTTTTAGTAATTACTGATAAAATACTGGTGGATAAGAAAAACTATTTCCATTACTTACTGCTAAGTACGATACAATCGAAATAACCATTACAGATGGTTATTCCACAATAGCACATTTGTACTTTAAAACAACCTTCCCTTTTTAACATTAGACCGAGCATAATTTTGCCGGTTGTATGATCGTATTCTAAACTCCAAGCTGCTTCAGTTTCCTCTATCATATTTCCAGTCTTAAACAAAATAATAACAGTGAACAATTTATCTCCATATTTGACAGTGATGCAGAAAATTTGGCAAACAAAAAAAGGCAAGAACTAAATTATAAAAGTTTAATAACAAATAGAAAAAGAAAGCTAACCTGTTTTATTGACACAGTATAACCAGCAATCGGATCAGAATCCGTACCAAATCTGCACAAGTTGTTGAATTCATCGCGTGGTTCAAGCGCTAGACTGTGTGGAAGTCCAATTGTACAGATAACTGTTGACGATGGTCGTACAAAACTTGTTTTCGCCGGATCTGGTGGACCTAAAAAAAAGAAAGTCACAGTTAAAAAAAAATACAATCAGATATACATTGTGGACGGTGAAAACTAGAGATATACAAATAATAAAAATGGTGAATTCCAGTTGCATATAACCCAAATTCAAAAGACTGTGTCAGATGGAAAGCTTTATTCGTTTTCTTATCTCATTAGGATGAAACGGGATCCCGTAGGGAGATGTGAACTAGCCATTTCTTTAGGAATCTTGGCATGCCTGCGGATACCCCAGCTCAACAAACATGCACACTTAAGAACAACTATATAGATAGTGATTGGAAGCACTACTATTGGATTAATAGATAAGGATATATGGAACCACTTTAGCTTAGTCCATACAGGCGAACTCATAAAAACTCTAGCTTACCAGAATACACATTCATTCTCACTTACACTGTACACTTTTTAGTACTTTACACGCTTTAGCACTGTACACTTTATAGACGACTGTATTCTATTTATTCATAAGAACTTCAATTGCAAACAAATTTTTGCAAAGCTGGTAACAGAAAATTCTAGACCTTGTCACCTATAGAAAAAGTGACAGTTATAATTTCTGCTTCTTAAAAACCCAGTGAAGTTTTCTGCCGTGTAAGCACTTTTGTCTTAAAATCTTTGGAAAAACTTATTCCACTAATATCCTTATTCTAACTCTAATATACAATATCATTTACACTCAAACTTTACAAGGACCACATTCAAAGTACCAACAATCATACCAAGGAAATCACAACAAAACTTTTAGGTCGTATTGGATAACACTCCCTCTAAAATCTTAACATCTAAGCTTAAATTCAGCAGTACACTACATTCTAGGAAAATATCAAAATTCTAAAAAATTACCTGGCAGAAATGTTTTGACAAATGGACTGCCATTAATATGAGAATTTCCAATCAATATGGATATTTTATATTGTCCAGCTTGTCTGACAGTAAATTTGACTACTGCCGTATTAGCAGTTTGTGGTTCTGTACCGCCCAATTCTACCAAGGTAGCCACTTTTCTGTGCCCTTCAGTTTCGCAAATTTCAACTACTAATCGATCAGTATCGCATATAGGATACGGTTGGCCATTACGTTGGAAAAACTGTAAATAAAATATATATGGTAGTTATAAAAAAAAGAAGATAAAACTTTAATAGTAACAACTTAAGAATTGAAATCAAATAAATACTACTTACTGATATAGTAAAAGAAGTTGATTGTCCTACAGGTTGTGGATCTTGCCAATGAAACTGGACAGTAGTATTTCCACTGTGAAGATATTTTCCGGTAACATATTGCAGAAGGGAATGTTTTGCTTCCGGTGCTAAAGATGGTTGAGTCATAGCGGCCAGAGTGACAAGTCCTGCTACGGATACTGATACCACAAGCATACCACCTATTTTGTAACAGTAATATTCAGATATAACCTTAATTATTTGCTGAAATAATGCAAATCGAGGAACAATAACAGATGGTGGTGGTGGAGGTGGGGAGATATTTAACTGATAAATATTACCAAACGTCCAAGCGTCTTGGTGGTGAGAATTTTTGACAACCGCACTCCATAATTCAGCTTTTAATGAAGTTAAATCTTCCTTTGATACCGGTAAAGCTTGGCGTGCAGCACTCCAAGTTGGGAAATCTTTTCCTAATAAAAACTTCGCCCGAGAATCTTCCAGCCAGTAGACATCTTCTAATGAAGTCACATCTTCTTGCAGTAACCTAATTAATGAATAAATGATTAATAAACTTTTCTTCTACGAGGGTCATCAATAAGTAACAAGACAAATCGCTGTAGAACAGAATAATCAATACAATAGTTTCAGTCCGTCAAGTTGGCATCCTTGTACTTAGTTTCTCATAGCTGTTCGAGAGTATTTGGTAAGCATAACCTCTAATCTATTCAGTTAATAATGGCTAGTCCGATCGAGCATTGCATCTAGGAAGAACAACGCTCAGTGATTAGTTTTTTAGTTGCAGAGGGTATCAAAGGTAGTAAAATCCACGAAAGGAATGGTTTGATGAGGAGTGTAGGGAGGCAATAAGGATAAGAAATGAGCGAAGTTTAATCATGCTTCAGTGCACCACAAGACAAAGTACCACTGATTATCAGGCATGCCGTCGGAGAGCCAAAAAGGTAATGCGTACTAAGAAGAAACATGTAGGGCAGATTGAAGAACTTAGAGTTAACAAGAATCCAGGAAGTTTTATGGAGCAGTTAAGTATCTTAATCGGGGCTTCAAGCCGAAATATGAAACATGCAAGGATAAATGTGGGAAAATAATAGAAGGAAAAGCGGAAGCTGTTGTGAGATGGGCGGAGTAATTTGGAGAGGTATTGGGTTCTGGGGATTGTCGCAGGCAAGAGGATGACTACTCGGAGGTGATGCAGAATAGAGAAAATGATATTCAGCCGCCAGACATGGACGATTTTCTGGAATCATTAGATAAAATAAGAAATAACAAGGCACCCGGCGAGGACTCTCTAGTGGCTGAATTCTCTAAGAACAGTGAAGTGTACTTCAAGAGAGGAGAAGTTGTACTGAACCAATTATGCTCGGTAATTTTGGAGTTTTGGGAAACAGAAAAAATGCCGAAGGACTGGAGCACTAGTCTAATATGCCCTATATATAAAAAAGGTGATAAGTTCCAATGCGAAAATTACCGGGGCATTTCACTTCTGGGGATAGCATATAAAAAATGTTCTAATATACTACTAAAAAAGCTCAACGTCTTTGCAGAATATATACTAAATGACTATCAATGCGGCTTTCGACGAGGAAAAGGTATGAAATTCAAAATTAGAGCACACTCCAGGCCACCGTACCTAGCACATAGCGCCAAAACCGGTGCCTATGGTCACTTAGCCTTGCCTACATAGTAGGCAAGTTTCCATCCCTGCCACGGGGAGGCGGACCTCTACATATCCGTCTAGTCCGGCACATTACCGCTACTTCACTAGCAAACTCAACAAAGTCTTTAAAATTGATAGTACTTTTCATTAACCCTTTGCATTCTCCCGGCCAGTTCTCTCCCCTCCTTTTCAGCTTGAATTCAATGTGGATTCTTGCCTCGTCGAGGAGAGGACATCGGAAGAGAATGTGATGCACTGTGTCCCGTTCAATTCGGGGAATCTTTCAAACCTATCTGATGGAGCTTAGAATTGAACTCCCCGTGGCCCGTGATATATTGCGTTACGGTTTGGGATAGCTCCAGCCATCGAATTGACAGTCTGTGATGCAGATTCGGGAAGAACTTATATGCGATTCTCCCTGCCTCTGCCTCATCCCAGTGTCTTTGCCACTTCCCAATCTCGTACTCTCGGATCTATTTCTTTGCATGCGCAGGAGGCGTCTGACTGGATAGTTCCTCACCATCAAGGACAGTCATTATCCCATTTCTATACTTATAGGTAAGGGCTCTCATCTCTACAAGGAGATCATGCGGCAACACACCAGCGACCACTGGTAATGAGACTGTGGATGATGTCGCATAGGCTCTTGTTACAGAGCACAAAGTGGCTCTTGCATTCGTAATAGAGTGCTGCTGTACGACCGCATGTCAAACTTGTCAGCCAACAGGCAGCTGCGTACGCTGCGGCATTCTCTATCATGCCCCTGTAAATGGTTAAGGCCACGCCAGTCTTCAGGAAAGGGTACAATGTACCAGATTTTCGTGATGGAAAAATGCTGGGAGTATAAAATCGACGTACATATTCTCTTTATTCACTATCACCAAGCTTTTGGTATTGTAGATTGATCTAAAATGATGGATCCCACATAAATTAATGAGACTAATTCTGATGGCCCTGAATAATAATGGTGGGAATGTGTTGGTTGGCGGTAGCTTGAGCTGTGAATTTCCCATTTTGACTGGCAGGTTTTGACCATTTTGACAAGGTGATCCCCTTAATGCTGTACATGGAGGCCCCGCATAAACAGCGAGCTTTATTCGCTCTACCAGGAAGCAAACGTGGTCCAATTTATTAAGGCCCGCTGCATCGAATGGTTAGGACACGTAGCAAGGATGGCCAAACGATAGGATGCCAAGGAGACTGTTGAACGGAACTGTTATCGACAAAAGAAGTGTTGGCCGACCACGGAGAAGATGGCTGCAGTATGGAGGAAGACCTTAAAATCTTGGGGGTGGCGAGTTGGAGAGAAAAGACCGGAGAATTGTTAGGGAAGCCAAGACCCACTCCGGGCTGTAGCGCTGCATAATAAGTAAGAAAGTTGGAACTGTCCATAACATTATTCAGCATAAGCTGCAGTACAAGAAAACTTGTGCAAGATGGGTTCCAAGACAATTTACAGACGCCAAAAAAGTAAGTGTGGTGGGAAATCCTCCCCCATCCCCCTACAGCCCCGACCTCACCCTATTGGACTTCCATTTTTTGGACCCCTTAAAGAGGTTCTACGAGGGAAACATTTTCAACCCAATGAAGAAGTTAAAAATCAGGTGCAAAAGTGGCTTCAAGATCAATCCAAAGAATTTTATGCCAGAGGCATACACTAATTAGAAGAACGATGGGAACTAGTGCATAAATGTTGGTGGGAACTATGCTGAAAAGTACCGAAAGTTTTATATTGATTAAATAAATCGTTTTTGAGCTACAGCGATTTGTCTCGTTACTTATTGAATGACCCTCGTACTTTAAAATAAAAAAAGAAAAATTCAAATGAAATTAACAAACCTATGATGGTGGTGATGTAATCCCAGATCATATAACCACTGTCTAAGTATTAATCGCTGCTGAAGAAGCCTAGCAGCTCTTTGTAGGCGTTCTTCATCTTGAGGATGTAATTCAGGCAAATCTTCTACTGTTGCACAACTTACCAGACTAGAAATTCCTAGAAAATCGAAAGGGAAAATGTAATTTATCATTTTTTTCCCCATAATTTTGGTGTAGATTTTTGTTTAAACAAGGCATATTTACTAATCATAAAAGAGATTCATCACTCTATTTGAAAAATCAGTGACACAGGACAACCAATGGACAGGGAGTACGTTCTCTCGTGCTCTGCCCTACGATTGCACACTGACGAGCCTATGAGTGAGCCAAGTTGGGAAAAATTTATCAAGGCTACCAGAGCTAAATTGGATCCTATTCAATTTAAACGCTATTTCTACGCTATTTGTTTCCTATTTAAACGCTATTTAAAAAAACAAAACATTAAATTAATTTCTAATTTTTCAGTTGTCCAAAGAGGCTTGCTGGAATGAAATTGTTTGTAAAATAAAAATTGGCATAATAGTGTTCCTAAAAGAAGTCTGGGAAAACTGAGGAGTAAAGAGATGAAGGTCTGTAAATGGATATAATAGGCCATTAAGTAAGTAATACTAAACCAAACTTATTAATTTGTATTTAACTTATAACAAAAATCTAGGATTGTAATTTAAAACAATGTACAAGCACTGTTTAATTAACGTCAATTCTCATATGAATTACGCAACTAATGCGGAGATTAAATAAAAAATGATAATGGAGATTATTTAAGTTAAAAATGGAGAATTTAAAGAACGACAGAAAGTTTGTAGTAAAACTATCTGAAAGACTATTAATGTCCTTTTTTTTCTCTTTTGTTGTTTGTATACTAAGGCACTAAACTACAACTAATCATTAAGATTTAGAAATGTGAGAAATTAACACCTCCACAACACTAAGTACAAAACAAGTAGACAAAATTGCCATCGTAACAGTTAGTTACAAGGTCATTTGGCTTGGATACAGTCACAGTCAAACTTTGCCCCATTTCTTTTTATTTGAAAAAATCTGTTTTTTCTTTCTTTCTCTTACTGCCATAAGAGAAAGTTTTGCAATTACATGAAACTTTCAAAACAGCTTACAACCGGAAATTGAGTTAATTCCTGAAAAAAAAAACGAAAAAATGAAATGAAACACTCATACGCTATTATCTAACTGCAATTTACAAAGTAACAATAGACTAATTCTCTTCAAATATATAATTATTACTAGATGTTTAGTGGCCTTCAATTTACATAATTGGCAGAATCTAAAACTTTATAAAACGACTTTTTTGAGCAAAGCATAGCAACTTCCCCTCCCTTTTCCTGAAAACCCTCATTAAATGAATTTTGATGGAAAAAGTATCAAACAAAAGTGATAGGTTTCTGTATTTGTAGTTAGTATACCAAGTTTAACGAGTGGTATTATAATGGAGAATATCGCAGAAAACTGAAAGAAACTGTTCAACAAAGTGTATTTCCGGTCAACAGATTTTCTACAAAATATTAAATTTTGATTAATATTATATGGATGATAGCATCGTATATTAAAGAAAAATAACACTTTCCCTCACACCAAAACTCCCTTAAATGAATTTTCCCAGAGAAATGTTTCGAATAAAAGTGTAACTTTTTGTATTGTGTAGTTATATATCAAATTTAAAGAAAATCGTTGGAGCGTTTTCAGCACAACCACAATAAAGTAAAAAATCCATCAGTAAGGTGGTCGGTTTTGCCTGATTTTGACCGAAAGCTTATTGTATATTTTCAATTTTAGAGTTATGCTGACCACCCACCCACATGTGAGAGAGACAATGGGCATGACGCCTGATGACTTGATGAAACTACCTGATGAAGAAGATATTGAGGAAGCAATTGAACTATTGATAAATAATAAGGCTCCAAGTGGTGAGAGGCTCTCTGCGGAGTTATTAAGAATAGAAGCACTGGTATCTCTAAATTTCTACAGGAATTGGTTCTCTAGATTTGGATGGAAGAAAAGTTACTGTCATCGAATGAGAAGGAATTGTCAGTCCGCTGATAAGAAGGAGACCAACTAGAGTGCCGCAATTATAGAAGCTGTCATCCTACATGTACATAATACTCTCCAACCTCAATATAGGATGCTGAGAGAGAGAGAGATTGGACCGAACCATTGTGGGTTTCTTCGGGGAAAATCACCCGTGGGTCAGCATTCCCTCTACGCCAGATTCTTGAGCATAAATAGCCGAGTACTATATAACGTCATGCTGGTAATGAAGATGTTTACTAATGGGTGCGCTGACGATGGCGGAAGTGCACGAGTTCAAGGAGATATGCCAGAAACCTTTCCAGCAAAGGACGGTTTACAACAAGAAGATACCCTTGCTTGTTTTCTCTTTCACGTGCGCTCAAGAAGGTGGTATGAGATGCCGGGTTTCGTACCACTTGTACTGTATTTAATAGATTAGCACAAATACTAGCGTATGCGGATGATACAGATATAATTGCAAGGTCCCGGAAAGCTTGG